>JAOXNP010211043.1:0-14322 GCA_028571245.1 Chromodoris orientalis
CAAACTGTGAACCCTTTGGTGGCCACACACAGCACAAGGCTATATACAAAATTAGAATACTCTGTATATATAGATTAGTTTGAAAAGTGTCTGGACCAGACAAATCTTCAACGGAAAACAGTACTAGGCTTTTTATTTCTGTGCTGGATTGGGTTGTTTTTTTTTTTGCTTTTCTTTTTAAACTTTCCAGGGTAGGCCTGGATGACCAGCTACCAATGTCCTCGTGCAGGCCTGCAAGTTTGTTAAGGGGCCAGCAGTTGGTCAGTAAAGTTACACTCATGGCTACTTACATAATTCCTTTGGGTTTCCCCATGCTTTACTCTCTCATTGAATACAGATGACAAGGTGTCTATGCATGACAGAATTTTCTGGGATAAAGAAAAGGATTGGACGATATAAATTATATATCAGCTATTATAAAAAGTGAAAAGATAATAAACCACATAATAAATTGTATTTTATCAACTTCATTTCTGCCATATTTGTTCATGTCTTGTAACTACCCTATTTAATTCACAACTTATCACAATGTTTTTGGTGTCATAAATCTGATTATAGAGGGTTGTTGGGGTTTTTTTTAAGAAAAAGATGGATGACTAAAGAGAAAAGAAAGACAATCATTTGTTCACGCACTCAATGTTTTGCCATAAACACAGGTCTATATGCTGAAGAAAAAAGTCATTTCATCATTACAATTTTCCAACATATAAAAATTTTCAAGTTTCTATTTAACTCTTAATAAGAAACTCTTCTTATACCTTCAAAAGCCCTCTATGAGTTACAAGCTTGACAAATATTATATAAACAATGTTGTATCATATACAGACATACCTCATTACATGCATTTTCCTTCTGGGTAAACTTTTGCATTTGTTCTTCAAGCCTGTGATTCTCTTCAATGAGAGTTTCAAAATGTGAATTGGTAAAGGTGAACAATTCCTCTAACAGGTTCTTCATCTGAGATGCAAGGTTATCCATAAGCGTTCGATGTTGTGCTTGCTAAAGGTCAACAAATAAAGCAAAAAAATAATCACATTCATTTTAAGCTGGATTTACATAATATGTCTAAATTGTCACTAGAATGGCTGTCACTTCTCTCAAGGTGAAGGTCTTTGCCGCAAGTCCTGGTACTACTCCCCACATCATGCCCAGCCCCTACCTTCTAATATTTAGTCCTCTTCTGAACACATACGAGCATATTGAATCATGAGACTATGTTTCTGCAAAGAAAAAACTACACAAACTACCATCAATGATGTTTTTTTTCTCACAATGACCTATCATGAATCCATGTATCCATCAGAATTGTTCCTGTTATCTAATTGTTTTGTTTTGTTTTTTCTATTTTAAAATTTCAAATAAAAATTTGTTAAAAAAACAAAAACAAAAACAAAAAAAAACCCAACAACAACGCTGCCATATATTGATAATAAGGAAATGCTACGGACGAGGTGAATGTCAGGCTCACCATAAAATACAGTAGTTATGTGTAGGACACTCATAAAAAAAATGTCACAGAAATATTGGAGAAGAAAAAAGGCCCCCATATTTATAAGCAACAATACTGACTGGAGTACCAGAATGCAACACTCCGACACACGCCAATTTTTAGAAATTCACTTTTTCTGATATAATCGATACTACGATTATCGTGCATGTTGTATCAAAAGCACAGCTCTCTACGATGAATAGAAAAAAAGTTGCAACATAACGACTGGGCCTTTTCTATTTTTTTTTATATGCAACAACCCGATATAAGCATATGTCTATTTGGTGCACTAAATTTTCAGTACATTTTTGCGTCACACGCTTGTGTCGATTTGTTGCACGCACTTTGTTATTATGTTATCAGCCTTTGTAAGTAGTAAGCAAGACACGTGTCGTTTTGTTGCACTGGGTTTTTAACAATTTGGCTGGCAAATCGCAAGAGGTCCTGGCACATGTGGCAGCCTTTGTTTCGTTTGCGCCAAGGCCTATGAATGGTACACACTGTGTGCATCAGCGAAATTTCAGACACACTACACCGGTAAGTATGCGTAAAGTAAATAATATAGATGTTTAAACCAATGTTTGGTTAGCTATTTAGATAGATCTATATACTAAACATGGACGTTTTCAAAATTTTTTCACATGTTTGGATTTATTTAGAGGGAGGGGCTGTCAAAATTTTGTTATCGATAATAGGTTGTTCCATTTTTTTTTTGTTACTATAGGGACGGGCAATCACGTGCTTTTTTACGTTAGGCTATTAAAACTTTGAGGTATCAATATTATTAGACCTTAATGTAAATATTTGACAGCGCTAATATTTAGATCTGCTAGATGATCTTACCCATTCTATGAATAAAATGTTTTTAGGCCAGTGGTCTAGATCTAGATTCTACTACTCTAGAAGAAGAAGAAGATGATGATGATGTTATCATATAAATAAGATTGGTGGATGCGCTCTTACTCTTATCCAGTGAACTCCTCTGTTAATACTGAACCGATTTTTATGCGGTTTTCACCGACATTCCTGATAAATAATCTCACACCATAGTTTCTATTATATTGATTTCATAAATGTCATCCCCTAATATGCGCAATACTAGTTGATGATAATGATGATGATGATGATAATGATGATGATGGTGATGATGATGATGATGATGACGATGGTGGTCATGATGATATGGATACATTGGGCTGTTTGGGGAGAGGCTAGTTTTTTTTTCTCTCATGATGTCGCATTTTGTATTTATATGTCTCCACAGACTGAACATGGGAACCCCACTTCATGCATCAGATGATGGTTTTGAAAGTGGGGATGACATACCACTATCAGTTCTCAAGTTTCAGCACAATGTCATCAATTGGGATGACGCAAAACCAAAAGGGTGTGAACTACCACACTGTATGGAAGAGGTGTGGGCAGCATGTGTTGAATGTCTGACCCTTCTCTGCTATGACCATTTCATAGAGGACGTTGCATGTAGAGACCATGGAAAGGTCAATTTGGTTGTAAGAGACAATGCAAGAGAAACAGAGAAAAGACTAGAAAGTACCAATTATAGTGAGAATCTAGATGACTTCAGTTCCAATTACGACTCAGATGCTGATCCAGAGTTTAATCTAGGTGTGTGTGAAATTGAAAAATGTAAACAAGGCATCTGGACAGCCTGCGAAGAGTGTGACATGCTCTTGTGTTATGCTCACTCCATTGAAAAGGTCAACTCGTGTGGTGAACATGGAACTATGAAGAGGACGAAAAAGCAGAAGTCAGAGCAAGAGAAAAAAATAGCACAATTAAAAGGGATCATGGAAAAGAGAAATATACAAGAAACAATAGAGAGGGAAAACCAAGAACTATGCAGATTTGTACAGGAACTGGAAGAGAATAGACAACAGGAAAGTGGACTGGAAATGAGAGATCAAACTGAGATAGCTGTGCTGAATGAAGAAGAACAATTTGGACAGAATGAAGGAGAAAAGCCAAATGAATCAATCAGAGGAAGGAAGCGTACTAGAAACGAGGAAAATTGGGCGAGGAATGTAAAAAAAAGGCTTAAGAATAGTGGAAAGTCTTACATTTCTGTGAGAGGAAAAGAAGTAGCTGAAAAAACAGTGAAACCAGCGTGTTCCGAAAAGTGTGTCTTTAAATGTTCCCAGAAATTTAGCGAGGAGAGGAGGAAGACTATTTTCAATGAGTTATGGGACATGGGAGACAAAAGAGAGCAGCAACATTTTTTACTTAGGCATGTTGAGGAACGTCCTGCACAAAGGAGAAGGGTTGGATCAGATAAGAGAACAACCACTTTCCACTATTATTTCTTAACAGCAGATCTTACAAGGGAAGAGGTTTGCAGAGTATTCTTCCTAAATACTTTAGACATTAAGAGGGACTACGTCTACAATACGATTCGACGGCAATCCTCCACAGGTTTGTTGCGACCAAATTGTCAAGGGAAACACGGAAAGCAGAAAAAAACCACAGAAGCCCTACTGCAAGGTGTCAGAGAGCACATCATGTCATTCCCTGTAGTCGATTCACATTATTGCAGGGCCCGTACAGAGAGAAAGTATCTGGACTCGTTTCTTTCACTCGCAGCTATGTACAGATTGTACAGCAACCAGTGTGATGAAAAAGGTGTTGAAAAAGTGAACGAGGCCATTTACCGAAAGGTGTTCAACACAGAGTTTAATTTCGGTTTTCATAAACCGAAAAAGGACCAGTGCGACATGTGTATTGCTCATAAGAATAGACAGAGCTTGGCAACTGATGAAGAAAAGCAAGAGTATGAAAGTCATATCAGCAACAAAATTATGGCTCGAGAAATAAAGGACAATGTGAAAAGAGAGGCAATAAACTCCACTGATAAAACCGGCTGTTGTTTTGATCTGCAACAAATTTTGCTGTGTCCCCACGGAAATAGTTCTTCCTTCTACTACAAGAGGAGACTTGGCATATACAATCTGACATTTTACGATTTTAAAAGGGGTGACGTTTATTGTTTCATGTGGCCAGAAAACGAAGGTGGAAGAGGGTCAGTCGAAGTGGCAACATGTATTTTTAAGTACATCGAAAAACAATCCAAGCAGGGCGTGAAGGACATCGTCCTGTTTTCAGATAACTGTGGCGGACAGAATCGCAACAGGTTTGTTGCATTTGCGCTTAACTTTGCATGTGCACATTTTCAACTGCGGACTATAACACACACCTTTCTGGAAAAGGGCCACACGGAAAACGAAAACGACTCTGTGCACGCAACAATCGAGCGGAAAGTGAGAAACATAGAGATTTACTCTCCAGAACAGTGGTATACAGCTGTCAGAACATCAAGGACATCAAAGGAACCATACATTGTTATTGAAATGGCCTGCACTGACTTCATCAACTTCAAAGAAATGGCATCAAAGGTGAGAAATCTTTCTGTTGATGACTCCGGTGACAAAGTTTTTTGGAGTAAGGTCAGGCAAGTTGTTGCCATGGCAGAGGACCCATCTGCCCTTCAGATCAAGACATGTTTTAATGGCCTGCCTCAACGCCTTGACCTAAACAGACGAAAGAGAGAGAGTGAAGGCACCATTGACGCATGCAAGTTGAAGATTCAGAAGGGTATGCCCAAACCCGGTATCTCACAGCTCAAGAAACGGGACCTGATGTCACTGTGTACCTCTGGCCAAATTCCTACCGTGTACAGAAAGGTGTACGAGTCATTGACTGTCAGTGGCCAAGATGAAGACATCGAAGATTCTGATGGAGACTAAACCAATACAACTTGAATCTACTTTGCTTGATTGAAATGCCTTATATAAAAATGCCCAGAAGGCATTGCTTCTCAATATTAAGACTTTTGTTTCGAAAATTATTTCACTTCAATGCAAATCTGTTGCACTTCTGTCCGCCACAGTTATTTGAGAACAACTGCTGAAAACGTAAATCGTGTGAGAAAGACTTAATGATCATTATCCATCACCATGTATCATTTAATTACTTAAAATACTCATTACAAGTTAACGGTATATGAAAACACAGTTCAGTATCATTTTGTAATTTCTTAGTATTCACGTATTTTCATCATCATCATCATCATCATCATCATCATCATCATCGTCATCATCATCGTCGTATTTTCACAAACTTATTACACACCATCCTAGGTGTATGAAAATCATATTTTCTAGCAGAAAATGGATAATTAACATTGTTTTGATTTATTTAACTCCGTATTTGTGACTGATGATCATTATCACATTAAAGAAAAATAAACTGTTTCCATTCAAATCTGTTTGTCTGCCCGACTGTCTGTCTGTCTACCTATCTGTCTATCTGTCTGTCTTTATGTCTGTCTGTCTGTCTGCCTGTCTGTCTGTCTGTCTGCCTGCCTGCCTGCCTGTTTGTCTGTCTGTCTGTCTGTCTGTCACCAACACCCGTCCATTAATAAAGTGCAACAAACAGACACACTTCTAAATGAACCTTTATTAAGAATAATGCCATATAGTTGATTAATGCAACAAAACGACAAAGGTCTTTGTCGACAATTTGCACTACGATTTTGGTGCAACAATCCGCCAGATGTCTTTGTCGATTTGTTGCATCAAACACATAACTACGCACAATGCGACATATGCAAGAAAAACGGGTTTTCCCTGTAAAATACAGATATAATAAAACCTACACAATAAAATCAAAGGCGCCGACCAACCATCTATAATATGTCCAAATCCTAGGTCTCTACTATCAAAATGGTAGAAACTAGAAAGTTTTTTGGCTCTCCTGTAAAATTGCAAAATGGCGTGTGTCGGAGTGTTGCATTCAGGTATCGATACAAAATTTATGGCTCTTTTATATTTACTCTCAGGAGAAACATTAAAAGTACTACAGACGTTGGCACAATCTCAGCAAACTTATCATCCCCTTCAGGAAGCTCTATTAAAACGTTATCAATGTACACAGGAAGTTTTCAGAACAGATTCCCACGGCTACACCCAGACCCCAAGAAGACATCGACACATTTCTTTCGAGACTCTAAATACTGCTACATCCATTGATCCATTATTTTGCAGAAGGCCTAGTTTTATCTAATATTCAAGTAGCTGAAAAAATGTTGAGTGCAAAAAATGTAACCATTCATTTAGATGGAACTTCAAGGGACCACCAAAAGGTTGTAAATCATCAAGTCACATTAGATGATGGCTCAAGCCTTCACTTAGGATTCACCTGAGTAATTTTATCCCTCCTCAGGCAAGCACTAGTCAAGCAAGTTTATCTCTCATGGATGAACTTGTATCAAAAGAGACAATCCCCTCACCAACAGTCCCTATAGGACTTAAGAACGACAGGGCTTCAAAGCAAGTGACTTGCTTAAACAGTACTCTGATGTGAACAACCTCAATAACTTGGTTACCAAGTTTAAAGAGGGAACAGAAGAATGGAATGCTGTAATAGCAATCTGTGCTAGTGGTAATGGTACAAAATTGTTCTTATTAGCACAAGAGCAATGCTTGGAAATGATGAATGCTAAATTGTGCATTGACACAATAAAAGATCTTAATGAATACAATTTCCACAAAACTCAATCGCATTATGGAACAAGTG
The DNA here is from genome assembly GCA_028571245.1 of Chromodoris orientalis. Taxonomy (NCBI): domain Eukaryota; kingdom Metazoa; phylum Mollusca; class Gastropoda; order Nudibranchia; family Chromodorididae; genus Chromodoris; species Chromodoris orientalis. The sequence continues at coordinate 7,079 of JAOXNP010211043.1, forward strand.
GTGTGAACACCAGGGAATTAATCCCAGATACTTATTCTGCTCGTTTTACTTGTTGTTAAATGGACAAGGAAACAAAAAGGTAATCATCTACCTTCATTGCCAGAGTAACTCTGGCAAAACCTATATGACTGCTGGATTATTTAAAAATATATCCAAGATATGTGGTCATATCGCAACCAACAATTTCCCTTTTCAAGATTGTGGGCGAAAGAAAATTATAATTGGTGAGGAAGTAGCCATAACGCAGGCCACTGTGAATTTATGGAAGAAACTTACGTCGGGCTTGAAAGTCAGTGTTGACAGAAAGTTGAAAGGCCCTGCATTTTGCTAGCCTCAACTAGTCGTACTGTCAAGCAACATTCCATTGAAGCATAACTTTACAGCTGTCAATTCGGTTCCACGGGCCAATCGACTACATCAATTTTCAGATTTAAGGACCGCCCCTTTCCTGAAGGACATACTGCATATCTGAAGAATGATTTCGACAGAAATAATAGAGCCTTTAGTCAGCACTGGCAAAATGTCAATTGGACTAGACAAAGAGACATTAACCAATACAGAGAAAAAGTATCTCCATCTAGGACAATCTAAACAAGATGGTGACATCAATGACGTCAGACTAGGCCAACAACGAATGACTGTGCCAACATATGAATAAAATCTTACGGCCAAATTAAGCCTTTTTAAGTTAAATTTTTTTGTTTCTCCTGTTAACGTTTTATTTCTATCAGACAAGGGGGGAATAGTATAATGTGCATATTAATGCTGACAGCCTGAGTGTGAGGTTAATAAAAGAGGAACTTTTTCTATTTATTCTTCTTTGAAGTGGTTTAGAAAGTGTATGCCACTCTTTCAATAGAAGTGTGGAAATGAATACCATTTTTAAACAGATGTCTCAAAGCAGGAGAGACAAAGGCAAGAGTAAAAGTGCCATGGGCCAGACACTGGCTAATGGCTGATGATGATGATGCTTGGTAATACATTCTTCTTCATCATTTTGTGACGTGCCTCGTAATTTTCAAGATAGTTAGCAATGCCATTCACGCGAGCGAGCGTCCGCGAAATTAGGCCACAGCGCGCCGTGCTAAGGCGACCCTCTTTTCGGGCCCCTTGTTATCGTGGTGTGCTCTCTTTGACACACTTGTACGACCTCATTTTCCAACCTACAAGGCTGAAACTTGGCAGCCAATCAGAGAAAGGGTTGCTCTAACCGTATGCAAATGACCGAGTTTCTGGGACAAGCAGAAGTGTGTCAAATTCACCCGGTTTTGTTTCAAAGCACCATAACTTGGAAAGTACACCGTGGAACCAATCGCCCGCTTACAAGGTAAGTTAGATATCTGTTTTCTACTTATGGTTAAAATTTCAACCCCCAATGTTTGATAGTTTTTTAACTAGATTAAAAAATTCAAGGTTATCGATGTCCCATTTCAAGGCTGGCCATAACAGCGTGCGACGGCTTCTCAGCCGCGAGACGCGAGGCAGCCGTCACGTGACCGCGAACGGCTCTGCCGTTGGCTGGACTAGTCCCATTCATATTATCCTATCACTCAATGTGAATTTCAAAAGGTGGTTAGCTTTGGCTGGCATTACATAAATTATAGTGTTTTGCATATGTGTGGCGGCCCAGGAAAACCTGGTCAAAGTCGCCAAGCTCGGTATAGAGAAATCGGGCTCCAAAGTCAAAATTGACAATTTTTTATGCTTTTTCAGTTTTTGATAGAATCGAATACTTTGGTCTTCTATCTTTCGTTTCCACCTATTTTTTTTTAAGAAAATATGTTTATAAATGTGTTAAATCATGCTTTTATTGACCCGACCTACACATCAAATCTGCGCGTTGATGCCTGACACGGGAAGAAAATTGAGACTCAAAACATTCATTTTGTTCGGCTGTTTTCTTTAAGAATTACCGACTGGAATACGGCATATTTGGTATCGATATGTAGGTAATTTATTCCTGTAGTGAATGAAAGGTTGTGCGCATAAATACGCTGATTTGTAAAAGTTGTAGCCGATTTGCGCATCTTGTCGTGTGTTGCCGAAGAGTGAAAAAAAATCCCAATTATTCAACCCGAATTTACCGACATATCACCATTCCCATTAGAGATTACTGCAAATATTTGATAAAACAGTAATTTTGAACTATCTTCCGAAGCTAACTAAACAGTTTATCAAGACTGAAGTCTTTGTTTACAAAATAATTTGAAGAACATCGTGAAGCATTCTGTCTGATCGCTTTTCAAGATGGCAGCCTCCAGTGACGATCTTGCTCGCTTGCTAAATCTAAACAGAGACGATTCAAGTGCTTTATCAGAAGAATTCCACAATTTCTTTGACGCTAGAGATGATTCAGATGATTCTTCAACTTCAGAAGATGATCAGAGTGATGGTAAGTTGTTTTTTATTACGTTATAACCGAACATTGTCTTCTTCATTGTGTTGACATGAGGTTTAGAATCTCAATACGGACGGTACCGGTAGGGTAGGGTTTGCTCTATGCCCACGAATAAGACCTTGATTTAAGTCTAGATAGTGGAGATAAAAGCAGTTTAAATTTATTATATTTTCAGATTAGAAGTGGCAAGACTATAATAAAATATATCAGTGCTAAATCTGTAACTAGATCTAGATCTAGGTTCAAGGTTCTTGATTGATCACAATGTTGATGTATAAATTTGGAGCTATTATTAGAGTTGATCCAAATCAGGTTGTCAGATCTGTTCTTTATGCTCTTTTTCATTCAGATGACATTGATCATGAAGTTGCTGAAGTGGAAGATAGCAGTATGACGACGGTAGATCTAATGCCTGATCTAGCGGAACTCATTATACCCATGGATAGAGGAGAGGTTCCAAAACCGACGAACATGCCCACACAACTGGCCACCCCAAATCCACCGAAGCCTCCTTGTCAGTGCAAACTCAACGATGGAAATCCATGTTACTCACTGTTTACTTCTGCTGAGATTGCCGACTGTCAAATCCAGTATGTTGCCCTTGAAAGAGGAGAACTGGATATGACCATCTTGGCTAAGATCCAATGTGGTTTTCACAACGAAGCCATGAACCGTAGCACCAAAAAATCATCACAGACTCAACGAACCAAAGTCAGACTTGACTACTTCCACCACGGCCACAAAATATGTCGTCAGTTCTTTTTGCACCTTCATCATATAGGTAAAGACAAACTGGATGCACTGATTGCGCATTTTAAATTGAATGGCATAGAGGCCCGCAACCATAAAAATGCAAAACGTCTGCCGTCAAAAAGTTTAAAGTATGAAGATACTCGTAGAGTGGTGGATTTCGTCGTTAACTACGCCAACATTAATGCCATTGAACTGCCCGGCAGAACACCAAAACATTGGATTACCAACGCGAAACTCCTGCCAACCAACACAACTAAAAAGTCAGTATATGACCTTTACAATTCTGATTGTGAAGTGAATGGACACCGAGCTGTTAAGCTGCGGACTTTCCGCAAGTTATGGCAGCAGTTGCTACCATTCATTCGCACAATGCCACCAGCAAATGATTTATGTTGGACCTGTCAGGATGGTGCCAACAGCATTGCCAGGGCTGCTAATAAATCACTGGAAGTGAAGCGAAAGTTGATTGAACAATTAGAAAAACACCACCAGATTGTCGATCAGGAGAGGAGGAATTATCAAACGGTCATCAAGGAGGTAAAGGAACAGTTACCAGGAGATAGTGTTTTGGCTAAAAATGACCATTGCTCATTCAATGGCACTAATCACCTTTCATTTGACTTTGCACAGCAAGTGCATTTTCCGTACGACCCACTGCAACCGGGACCAATATATTTTAAAACACCCCGCAAATGTGGATTATTCGGCATAAACTGTGAACCTTTGTCGCGACAAGTCAACTACGTCATTGATGAGTCACATTTCTGCGGTAAAGGTGCCAATACAGTCATTTCGTTTCTTCATCATTTTCTGGAAAATTATGGACTTGGAGAGACCGACCTCCTCCTACATGCTGATAACTGTGCGGGTCAGAACAAAAATTCGTTCATGGTTTGGTATCTTCTCTGGCGCTGCATTACCAATCGGCACAGGTCCATCACTCTTAGCTTCTTAATAACGGGCCATACCAAATTCAGTCCCGACGCAGGATTTGGCCTAATCAAGCGCAAATTCCGTAGAACAAGAATTGACTGTTTAAAAGACATTGAAACTGTTGTCAATGAATCTTCCTCCATGAATGTGTCGCAACTCGTGGGAACGGAGAATGGAACTTCTACCGTAGAAGTCTACGACTGGTCCAATTTTTTGTCCAAGTTCTTCAGGAAAGTTAAACAAATCAAATCTTTCCATCATTTCATCATGGATAATTCAGGAGTACTTCGACTAAAACTACATTCGGCTGCTGATCCTGAAATTCAAAATGTTATTCTTCTCAAACCAACGCCTACTGATTTTCCTCCTGTTATCAAGCCGAATGGCTTGTCAAATCAACGTCGATGGTATTTGTACAAGGAAATTCGCCCCTTTGTCAAACCAGAACTTCAGGATGTGGTGGCCCCAAAACCTAGTACACCTGAGGTAGAGGAACAGTCATCAGATGAAGAGGAAGTGTTGCAACCACCGGCCAAACAGCCGAAGCTGAAGCCTGCATCAACAAGAGGCCGAGGAGGTAAACGTGGGAGGCTTACTACACAATAAGGTCTGTGAGTTTTATTCATATATTAATAATATTTGATCCTTTTATTCATACTATCCATAGTCTATCTTTTAATAACTTGTATTGTCCTTTTTTCATTGTTCCAACCTGAAAAACTGTTCTTTCAACTTTAAGGGCTTTTTTCTCAGTTTCTCTTCTCCCTACCCTACGTCCTTCAAAAGGGCATATCTCAGGTTCTACTGCAGATAATTTAATGAAATAAAATGCATTGTGTTCAGAATTAAACAGGGAATAACAGGGTATCAATAACTCAAAATGATGAAATTGGAAGTTTGATAGGGTTTTCCTGGGCCGCCACACATGTATATATTATCATTCTTCCTCGCTTTTGTCCCATTGCATGGGGTCAGCAGTCAGATATTCCTTTCCAGAACTTTTTATACATTTTCTATAATAAGTTTTCGACCTTCTTAAAACACACAAACAAAATTGTCACCTTTTGACTTTGGCTCATATACACATCATAGGCTCTCCTTTTACATCTGCCAAAAACCTTTTACAGGGACAAAATAAGTCAATTTCAGGGGCACATCAGTGGCAGTGTCGAGGGGCCATGTTACGCTTAGACTATATCTAGCCTAGGCCCAGCATATTCAAAAATAAAATCAGAGTGAACTCCTCTGTCTCAAGTTGCCTTAAGTTAAATCTGGCAGTTAGGACAAATTAATCAAAATCATCTATTTGTCCTTGATAGACCCTAGAACTAGCACTAGTAGTAGTAGAAATGTTCAACAGCAATTTAAATCCTGTGCAGATCAGCCCATCCCCTACTTCAAGCCCCTATTTTTGGTCAAAAAGTTGCACATTATTCGCAATTAGATGAAATCTTCATTCAAACGATTGATTTCCGTGGCAAAGGGCCTTTTAGCGGTTCTCAGGGACAAGCAACTCATTTCCGTGGCAGATGGCAGCTCTGCGTTTATTTGATCATAATCTCTGCCTTTTCTTTCTTCTTTTGATAGAGAGAGAGTGAGAGAGGAAGGGATGGAAGGGGGGGAGATGTCTGGTCTATTGCACATCCCCCATTGTGATGATGACAGATTTTGAGAGGAAGGTAGTTGGGAGGGGAGGGAGGCTCAGAGATAAAGAAAGCAGAGATTGTTGATGTTGAGTCTTCCACAGTGGCCAAAGGGAAGGAGGGAAAGAGAGAAAGACAGACAGGCAGACAGACAGAGAGGTAGTGTGTATGTGTGCGAGTTGTCAATGTAATTATCAAATTCTTGTTCTTTACCATCATCTCTATTTATTTTATCAATCTTGTCAATAGGGCTGGTCCTAGGCCTAGAATCTAGTGCATCATCATGCATTCCCCTTCGCACCATTAACGATCACCCTTAGCTACATCTTTATGCAGTAGCCATGAAGCTAACAATTTTTAGCTCCATGGCTGTAGCCTAAAATTTCATCTAGCCTCAGTCCATCCTAGGCCTCTTGTCGCAATCCAGTACTTTGCCTGGAAACCAGCACCATCTTGGTCTTTCAACTGATCGTGCAAGCAATAGAGGGCAAACGCTATGCGTTCAGATTCTTGTGTTATCTTTAGCTACATGGAGAAAATGCACTTGAAGACCATGTTTGGGAGAGACTATAAAAATAATGGTGATATGAAAATTGCACACCATCTTTAAGCACCAGTGAGGTCGGAATAGGTGTGCTATATAAATCTGCCACATTTGGGAGGCCTGCCATGTTTGAGAGTCCTACCTATGTAAAGAGATATTCACAGTATCTAAAGAATACAACAACAAAAAATGTACATGGTATTCTTTTGCATCAAAGCAATTGCACAAACTCCCTTTGAAATATTTATCAATGGAGATTACATGGCTCATACATAAGACAACTATATGGAAATCAAATCATTTGAAAATGCCCTCTGTCATGACCTGTACATTAAACGCTGATAATGGGGATAAATCTCAGTGTCCGGAATATGGAGGTAAAATTCAATGGCAACTAGACATTCTATCTCATACTGTAGCAGTTCCTTTCGATTCACACGGAGATTATCAACACATTGCTGAAAGAGAAAGTCAGACATTTTGCATTAGTAGGCATTAAGAAACTGATTACTCTTTTTGGGTGTTTACTCGGATTTCTAGAGAGTAAGTAAATGAAGCAGATAATACATGTAAAATGACAAAATGGTATTCAACAACTGATGAATAAGGAACTGAAAGTGTCTGCTCCATATATCTTAAGTTAAGCTAAGAACGTATTTGACCAAAAGGAAAATTGCATCACTGTAAACTCAATTTGGGTCACTATTAATATTTGAAACTGAATTTACTGGCAATGCTCAAGTCAACATTAAGTGTATCCTGGATGAAAAATTAACTCAATTAGCTCTAAAATCAAAACAAATTTTTCAATGTTCAGAGTTCGAAATATCTCTTATCTTTCACATCAAATCATTCCCAATATGCTCACTACAAAATGAGATGAGTACAATGTAAAACACTCCGGCAACTTTTTTTTTACATTACATAATATGTATCTTTTAAAATCATAATGGAAAATATTTTGTCGTTCCAA
>JAOXNP010222151.1:0-39091 GCA_028571245.1 Chromodoris orientalis
AAAAACAAAAAAACAAAAAGAAAACATAAGACACTCTTTTTTTTTCTCACCCAAAAAAAAATGCACACTTGCGACTCCCCCCACCTGTCAACCTTTCAATAATTGTAGAAATTAAGGATCGAAATGCCACTTAAGGTAGAAAGTGTTTAGTGAAAAAATCAGATTCCTTTTTAAAAAAAATTCTGTTTGAATAGCGTTTAAAATATGTATAGTATAGGGTTTATGGAGTTGTGTTTTTTTTTAAGAATTGATTTTACTACCCCCCCCCTTATGTTCTTATGACCCCCCCCCCCTCATTTTTTTTTTTACATTCTTATCATTCTTATTATAGTATGGTTGTATGGATGGATGTATCGGTACTTACTTATAGGAAGAAGAAGAAGAAGATGAGTTTCAAACCTTTTTGTTTTGTCTTTTTCTTTACTTGCGACTTTACTCTGTATGTTATGTTATGTATGTATGTATGTTATGGATGGATGTATCGGTACTTATATAGGGGGAGGAAACCAAAAAAACAAAAAAAAACAAAAAAACAAAAAGAAAACATAAGACACTCTTTTTTTTTCTCACCCAAAAAAAAATGCACACTTGCGACTCGCCTTCATCTTGATACTGATTACAGCATTTATGTCAACGGGAGCAGGTACTCGAACATTCTTTATTGTAAAAAAAAGACAAAAAAAAAAAACAACCCTGCCATGATCCCGTTCTTGGCAGCCTGGCCACTGACATATTTTATTTACACGATAATCAGGCTTCCAAACCTACCAACAAAGATGTATTTTTTTTTCCCCTGCTACAAGTTGCAGAGACCAAAATAAGTGCTTTTGTCAATTCACACTTGCGATTCCTTCATCTTGCTCCTCAGATGCTTCCTCTTTCTCGCCAGGTCTTCCAAGTAGAAGGTGACTGCTGCGTGCAAGGTGTTGAGGTAGAAGGGAAAGTCAAGCAGCAGGCTCTTGTAGTTGTTGTTGTTGTTGTTGTGCTGGCCGTACTCGTCGCAACTCTCGACGAACCGTTTCATCACCTCTAAGTCCCTGGGCGGCTCGTTGGTCTTCATCGTGACCCTGAAGAGCTTGCCGTGCAGGCCCCTGTTGTTCATGATCGACGAGCACACGTCCCAGGCGCATTCGCGGAAGGTATGACACCGCTCCAGCCACTCTAGGTGGTTGACCACCTCGCCCATGAACTCGACTCCTCCCAGGGTGGACAGGCCGAAGGTCTCTTCGTCTTCTATCAGGTCCTCCTCGGACATCCTGGGCTCTTTTACCGCCGACCAGGGCCTTCCGTTGTAGTGCTCATTGACGAAAAGCTCTGCGTCTTGCTCCTCGGTACCCGCACCGTCTATCTCCGAGTCCATCTTGATGATGTGGAACCTGTCTCTGAGAGCATCCGCGTCTATCGGGTTGATCTTGCGCTCCTTGCCGTAGCCCATGCAGTAAAAAAGATGATGGTTGGACAAGATGATGACCTGCACGTCGTTTCTGGGTACGAAGGAGGACCCGTAGGACTTGCGGTTGCCACCGAACGAATGCTCGGGGTCACCGGAGGTCAAAGACTTCAGTTGCTCCATCGACATGCGCTTGTTGGGGCCGAACTCATCTATAATTATGAACTGAGCGTCTGGTCTGCAGTTGGTGAAGTTATTGGGGTCGTTGACCACTGTCGCGTTGCAATACTGAGAGAACAGAGTTGACAAGGTGTAGGTCTTTCCGTAGCCAGCCGGGCTGTAAAAGAAGTAGTGCTTGCGCTTGACGGGAGGTTTGGGTACCGCGATGAGCTCCTTGTGCTGTTTTCCATCCTTGTCAGTTGTTATTTCGTATTCGCACTCCATCGCGCTGTCCATCACCTCGTCCTTGTGAGACACTATGGTGTGTTTTCTACGAGTCCGGAAGCATTTGAAGGTCCAACTATCCCCCGCGGGAAGTTCCTTGGCTTTCATCTCCTCCTTTTTTTCTTCTTCTCGTAGCAAGGCTTGTACCGCTAGGTTAGATTTTACCTCCGCTGCAGTGATTTCACCGTCCTTGTAAGTGCCGAGAACTCCCTTTGCTTGTATGGAGGACGCGACATCTTTGTTCCTCTTCTTCTTTATGTCGTTCTTCATGTGCGCCACAATACGTGTCATATCCTCAAATTTACCTACTACTTCCATAAGTTGTTCCTCCATCGGCATATTCATATCCAAGCAGTTCCTGAAGAATGTATCTGGCTGCCTGTCGCAGTAGGCTGACCTCACCACCTGTACCTGGGATTGATCGACAGTTGGTAGTAACTTCTGCATACCGTTAATTGATTTAATATTCCATTTTTTTCCTTCTTTACGAGTACAGAACACTTGAACGTCGTTTTTTCTAACAGCCACTAGGTCGCTACACTGCTCAATCAAGACCGTCAGATCTCTTTTGGTTATCTCTCGAGGTAGAGTTAAAATCAAATTCTTGCTGTAAATACGCTCCATACTGCTCATTTGGTATCTGTATACTTGATTTTAGTAGACCGAAATCTCTTGTAAATAAATAGTAATTATACAATTTTGGTCGGGTGGGTTACTTCGTACAGGCCAGTCCAAGAGAGATCTGAGGTTACAGTAAGGGGGTTTGGCTATTAGGGGTGACTTGACCGTCTTTTTTTACGTCGTCTTGTCCTTACCGGGTAATCTATTACGAACCAACTCAATATTGTTGTACATGATTGTCTAGTTCATGTCATTATTATCGCCCCAGTTGTCGTTATAAGGACAAAAAAAATAGGCACCGGCTCAATCTCTAATATTATACTAGCCGGTGCCTCTAGCCGGTGCCTCTAGCCGGTGCCTCGAGCCAGTGCCTCGAGCCGGTGCCTATTTTTTTTACTATATAACATTATTAAAAAAAATTCCATGCGTACTTTAAGCTATATATACAAAGAGGGGCAGGCACCGGCTAGAGGCACCGGCTCGAGGCACCGGCTAGTATAATATTAGAGATTGAGCCGGTGCCTATTTTTTTTTGTCCTTGTAACGACAACAGCAGATATATTTGTAACGACTCTGTGAGAACTAAATAGTCAGTTAGCTTTTTGTTTTGATTGACATAATTGAATATTTTTTTATGTGTTTGAATTTTGTCAAATTTTTTGTTTAACTATGGATGCTGAGCACCTTAAATGTAAATATTCTCATGATGTCATGTCTACTTACTTGCCTCAAGCAAGAAAATTGTTGTATATGCTTAGTTATGTAAATGTTAATGATGAATTGCATGCTGATAAAGACATTGATGACTACAAAAGAGCTTTGAAAGGCGTTTTGATGACGAAATTAAATGAACCTCTCTCTGTAAATATTTCTGAATTTGCCTTGCAGTCCGTTCATAGATCTTTATATTATCAGTGTTGTGAAAGTACGCAAGAACGAGAAACAGTGAAGATGAAAGCCCTTAATGACACGAAAGAATTGATGATTAAGTGGCGAAGGGCTTTACTGGGTCTGGCTGATGATGATGAAGATACCATGTTTGAGATGTACGATGAATTTTGTAAACTGGCTGGGTGTATTAATTTCACAAATTCTGCGGCCAATGATGGCTTGCGAGATTTTATATGCCCTTTGTGTGTAATAAGCAACGTTTACTGCGATTTGGGCTGGACTGACTTTGTTTGCCCCAAACCGTTGGGATCATTCAATGCACAGCAAAGCAATGTGTCTAAACGAGGGTTTGATACTTGTATGCCCTTTGGGGGTTGCGAACACATAATTAGTACAAAAAAGTGTCTTTACAACAAACTTTTTTCAGAGTAAAAAAAAAAAAAAAAGGATGTTGATTACCACCCCATCTAGGTGTTCTTTTGAACTATATTTTTGTGAGAAGGGTATTTGGAGTAATGAAATCGATGGTGATGAATGGACGGCAATGTTTGTACGACTTGCTGATTCATACATCTATAAGAGATTATTGTTTGATACCCCCCAGCAAAGGGAACAAAATAAAAGTTTTTTCACGTACAATCCTTATTTGGTATCTTCATCAAAAAAATATGACCATGAACATATGGAAGAGCTGTACGGCCCTCCTCCACAGGAGGTTAATCAAGAAAATAATCTGTCGAGGGTGGCTAGATTGAAGCACGATCTTGAAATCATGGTTCCTTTCGTCCTATTTTTGAGGCGCATACACGAAGATGTAATGGAAACACCAACCACTTCTCATTTAATGTTTCAAAAATCAATTTTTTACGAAGTTTTGTTTTTCTACTGTTTGAATAAAACTTCTGAAGAGACCCTCACAAATGTGATGTTGGGAGCTAATGATACATATTTAGGGTTCTGTATAGCGTCTATAGACAAGATGAGAGTGAAATACACGGGTAAACAGTATATGGCCATTGTGCCCAGGGGGCTTGGGAAAACTAGGTGCATTAGACTGGTTACTGCAGTGGCATTAATCACGTTTAGGGGGTGCGAAGTGTTCACTATGGCACACATTAAATCTCTTAGCTCCGCTTTAAAGGACGATGTGGAGAGTATTTTGAATACTAAATTTCCTGCCAGCAGGTACAATTATCGCATGTTTAAGCACCAAGACAGTATAATTATGGTCTTTACTGACGGGGGTAGATTTAATAGATTGAAGTATGCTTCGGCGTGTAATCCAGCATCTTTACGTGGCAATGACCCCCATATAGGGTTCTTGGACGAAACTTTGTGCGTTTCAAAAGATGCTTACGCCGTCATAAGTGCAATGATTCAGAGGTTACACACCAAGATTGGGTTTGTGTCTAGCCCTATTGCTAATAAAAAAGATGATTTGATAAACTTGGTGGTCAATATGCCCACTAAGTGCAGCAACATTAACTTGTACAGATTATGTTATTTTTGCTTAGACAGGCTCCACGTGCAATACAGCGTGTCACACACTGGCTGCTACCGTAGAATGTTTGCGCCTAAGCATATTATGTATACTGACGACAACAAAAGTTTTGAAGGGGTCCTTACACAGACCGAGACTTCGTATGAAAATGAACTCGGCATAATTCACCCCGAAGATATTGCCATTGATCAGGTTTACAGGCCCGATATAGATAATAAATCTGTGTTCACATACACCTTTATATCGCATATATGTAATCCTTTATCTCATTTAAGACTCAGCGAACTACCCTATGAGCAAGAACCGGCTTACTGGATTTACATAGATCCAGCCTACCACCCTTCACAGCAGTCCGCGGTGGCAATTTGTTGCGTTCGGTTTGTTCAAAAGACCCGGGCAGTGCTATGTTTTATGGATAGGAAGCTAATAACGCACAATGATCTTGGGAAAGTTGTGGATATTATGGGGGAAATGTACAGAAGATGTATAACCACGATTGTGGAAAACTCTGGGGGCGCCAAATGTCATTTCTTTGTAGCGATAGAGCGTAATAGCAATCCGTCCTGGGTTCGTTCATTTTACGATGCTTGGGGAGACCCTCGTAATCATAATGTGTGTAAATCTGTGTTGAACAAGAGAAATTGTGAATTTTTCTTTTATGCAGATGTCTATAGTGGGTGTAAGATTTCATATGGTTATGTTCTTGGTAGTGCTAAGAAACGCATTTTTGCCACGAATATCAAATTCTTAAATTGTCATCACAGCGACAACTTCCGTATAGCCGATACAGCAGAATATGGTTTATACATGACTGGAGTATGCTCATTGGAGCATTTAGTGAGAGAAATTAAAAATTATCAATACAAGGACCGCAAATACACTGGTAAGATAAACTCTACCTCGACTGACGATGTTTTAACGTGCCTAATAATGAGTATTGCTCTTGGTAGCGCCCATAAAGGGTCCTCAGGCATAAGAATTAACAATTTAAAGGAAGAGAGAATAACAAACTGCACACAACCTTGGTTGAGTGTAAATTGCAAATGTCTTTTGTTGAAGTAACTACAAAAACAAAACAAAACAAAACAAAACAAAACAAAAAACAAAAAGGGAGGAGGAGGAGGAGGAGGAGGAGGGAAGGGGGTATTTGTGTCTGTGTTCAAAATATGAAAATGTTTTTTTTTTTATTGATTTATTCGACATATTATAGTATGTAGGCACCTAACATGGATAAATCCATTTTGGAAAGCATTCATAGCGGGTTAAACAAAGGAATCAAGGTACAACAGTCAAAGAGACTTTTGCAATTGCATTACACCTCTAAAGGTCAATTAATTTCTCCCGAGGCCATTTTAAAGGCTACGAGAGTGATTCAAGACGACTTGAGTAGTAGAACAAGCAAAAGCACAAGCAGAACCATGCGCAGGATAGACAGAGCCGCTGGTAAAATAGCAAAAAAGTCTCTTGATGCATACGAAACCATGGGTGATGGGAAAGAAAGCGTAAGGGAACTCTTGGACAACCTTACTATGTATGGGGACGGTCCAAGTGGTCTTAATCCTCTTTATGAGGAAGAAAAAAAAGAAGAAGAAGACCTTCACGCAATAATATCTTCCGCCACTACAGCAAATTATTCAGATTTCGATGAATCTATGCTTGATCAGACTGCAGCGCAGGAAATTGAGAAGCTGGGGGCTATTTTAAACCTACCAAACAAACAATACAAGACTACAGCAGCCCATCAAGACTTGATTGATCAAATCCATAACTGGCCCAATCCTCCTGTCACTACAGAATTGAAGTAAAATTTTTAGAGAAAAAAATAAAAAAAAAAAAATAAATAAAATCATATTTGATTGTATAGGTGGTTCAAAAGAGTGTTGAAATCACTACACCATACAAAATTGCCTTTGTCTTGATATATCCAATAGTCACCCTTAACATCGTAAATAACCTCCCTGGGGGGCAATAAAATGGTGGTAAACACATCTTCTTCCGCCATACTTACAACCTGGCTATTTGCATTTTTATTTGTCACAAATCTGTCCTCTGGGTATCTATCTGACCTCCACACTTTGATATTTAAGAAAGTTAAAAATACTGAATAATAAGAATATTTTAAAAATTTGTTACAGAAGGTCATTAAGTCGCCCTGGAATTGATAATCTGTCAATTCCAAGGGTTGCTTAAGGGAAGAGATTGAATAACCTTCATAGATTGACCCATCCAAAGTGTTTGAAAACAGTCCTCTCAGAGTAGTGGGTTGACCAGAAATAACCTCCAACAAAGGCGCATAATCTGGTGCAAATAAAGCCATGAATGCTATAATAGGGCCTCTCGCGTCAATTTTTTGTGTATCCCTCAACCTAAAAGTAGGTGGTAGCAGTAAATTTTGTAAATTATTTTCATACTGTGCAGTTTTGACAACAGGTCCAAATATAGCACTCAAAACAGGCAAATCAGCGTCAGAATGCGACCATTTCACCCACTCATCAACTTTTTCAATTTCTTCAAAATAATCATTTTTAAGCTCATTTATGACCCTTCTTTTGTTACGTCCGTCAATCATAGGGTAGATACCATCTACGAGAAAAGAAGGTGTGATGTAAAACACAGTTTTCCCTTCACCGTTTTTTTTATTGTCGTTGCTTATATTCATCCTCTCTATAGTAGATTGTTCTCTCATGTGCCTCTCTAAAAACCCCTGAAGATGTCTAGTTTCATCAGTTACAAGGGTGCAGGCAATATGAGACTCAATCATTTCCCTTTGCTTACGCATCTCTTCTTGACGACGACGACGACGTCTAGATGCCGAAATTTCTTCCACCATAGCCTCTTTATTAGCTACATTTTCTTTTTTTTTATTTTTATCCACTAAAAATGTCATCATACTTTCCGATTTACCTCTATGAGCTTTATTAGCCGTAGTAGAAGCATAAAACATTTCAATATCACACACGTCCTGCGGCGGTGGTAAAGTTTTATCGCATCCATTATCAGGAGAGTAGAGATTTATGTGTGTCACCTTCCCAACCTCCTTCATAAACCTACTTTCCAATAATTCTATACCTCTCTTGATCATATTTTTTTGGTTTTTTTTTGTTTTTGTTGTTGTTGTTTGTTTTTTACATACGCTTAATTATTTGTGTGTTGTGCGTGTGACGGCTTTCTTATTCTCTTCCTTAATGTTATGTCAGTATTCTATTGTTTAAATACTACAAAGGTCAGAAGAAAAAAACAACAAAAGAAAAAAAAATAACCACTTTGTGCATTGGTTTTGCGCTTCTGTACAGTATAAGCAATGGGTTTATTTTCACAAACAAGAGTGCCCCGTGAAATAAGTTCTGATGAATATGGGGTGCGTACAGTGACAGACAAACAAAGCACACAAGCTGCCTCTGCTGGTACTAGACGAAATCCCAAGAAAATTTCTGGTGGATGCAACGGAAATGGTAGTACCACTTGTGGAGGGGCAAGTGCTTGTTCTTCTCAGTCAGGGGGTGGCAATAAGCAACCTGGTCAAACAATGACAAGAGAAGAATACGTAAATTATGTAATAAAAAAAATCAGGTCTCCCTCTGCCACAAATACATTGATTAGAGGACTTGTGAATGGTGTTTACAATAAACAACCAAACATGCCTCCCAATGAAATGCTGCAATACATAAAAGACAGAATTTGAAGAAAAAAAAAATAAAAAATAATTAAACATAATGATTGAGGGTGTGTTTGTGGTGGGTTAACACCCATAAAAAAAAAAATAAATAAAATAAAAAAAAATAAAATAAATAAACATTTGTTGCTGTGAGAGTCATTTTATTACTAACATTCATCAATTTCTTTCAACATGGCAAGTTTCATTTCAATTGCTTCCGCACTTTCTTCATTCATCGCCTCCTCTGCAGTGTTTTCTTCGCTCAAACTTCCCCCACCAACCACACAAACCCCACAAAGATCTTCGCCTTCCTCTTCTTCATCTGCCAGCATTTCTCTTGCTCTAGACTCTATCTTAGCCACTTCCACAGGATCTTCAATATTCTTGGCAATTTCAAGCATAAATTCATCATTAAGCAGTGAGTTTGCATTGTAGTTGGTAAATAGGTTAATAACCATGTCTAAATCAATGGGATCAGACTCCTCGAGGGCATTGTTATCACGAATTTTCTGTGAAAACGTTGACACCTTAGTAGCAAAGTGGCTAATCATATCTCTCAGCGTCATGCTAAACATAGCCACAATCTCCTTTCCAAAAGTATCTTGCACAGCATTGTTTGGATCTCCACCGGAATAAATCTGTTTGATCGGCATGAAAACCCCCTTCAAACTCAACTTTAGCGACCCTTGCATGTGATGAGGCAAAAACATTCCTGTTTTAGACAGCTCTTTGATCACACAAACAATAAATTTCTGTTTTTCATTAGATACAGTGGCCATAAATGTGTCGACTTCAACCCTGGTGAAAAGCAATGCAGGCCCCCCTGTTAAAAAGGTTTCATTCATAACATCAGTATTTAGTTTCGAGTGACTTATAACCTCTCCAAATCTAGGAACTGTGAGCCCATCAAAGTGGGGATTGGGCTTAACAATATAATCATTAGATACCATCAACAACCCCATGACATAATGCTGAAGTAGATCTTCAAAAGTTCTCAGAGCAGCCAATTCTTTATGATGAAATTGCCCGAGGGGTTCTGAAAGCAGGTCATCAACAATAATATTCAAAGATTGCACCCATCTAGACGGGTTAAAGTTTCTACATTCGTTCTTAATTTGGCAATTTACCAGAGTAGATATATAGCCTCGCTGGTCATTGGTGATCGTAGTATTTTCATCATGCGATTTGATATCCATAGACCACCTAGAACTACCATAATATAAATTTGACAATTCATCCACCCCTTTAACAGTGCCGCATAACAATTTAAACTTGTTTACGGCTTTACCCCACAGAGATGTCACATCGCATTGCTTTTCCTCCGTTGGATGGCATCCAATGTTTTGCTCTTCTTGAGTGTCTGGGTGGATGTAGGGCCTGATCTGATAGACCTTCAATAGAAAAGTATTTTGCGGCACCTTCTCGAAGAAAGACCCGATATTGGTTTTGCCGATAGCAGTCAAACAGTCATCCCTGCACTCTGCGGTGTTTGTGGCAAAACTATCCAGCTTTAGGTTATTGTAAGTTGCAAACCTAGCCATAAAAATCAAGACTTTAGATTTCGATAGGGGGAAACACATCAACCCCATGCTAAGCTTGGGTACACCCCCTTCATTGTCGGTCAAAACACATTCAAGTTTCTTGGTTGCCCCAAACTGACGTCTGTTTGGGATAATTTGCATGTGCTTACCGTCATGGACATATTTCTTAATTTTTTCAAGAACCTTAATGAGGGCATCTAAGACCTGCTTAGTTTTCAAGTTATCATTTCCATTCGTCTGTTTGAGAGCATTGATCTCATTTTCAAAACAATGTTCAAAAGTCTTCATAGTCTCAAGATAAGCCCTGATAAAAGGCACATTCGCATTGACAGCAGCAGGATTAGTCTGGTCAACAGCCTTCGTCATCGCCCCCATAATCATAGCCTTAGAGTTGAATTCTGTAAGCAAAGCAACATTCAAAGTTCTGCTTGAAGGTCCACTCATGGTCATTTTTTTAGAATCAGTCACCCCAGAAGTCAATGAAGCATTGCCAGTGAACACATTTACCCAATTCAATGCGCACTGTTCACCAGAATTACAATAGTCGCATTCTCTGCTCCTAGTACAGACATTATTCACAATATTTTCACTGCACCTTACCCTGCAAACTGCCTCCGTCAAGTATAATACCATAGCGCACATTGTTTTGCATTCTTTAGTGGAGGTAAAAAACAAATTTGTCAGAGGGTTCTGGCTTTTAATGTGAAACTTCAATTTAGCCTCTTTACCCCCCTCATTGACGGAGATGTGCGAAATGTTTGAAGCTGAAAAATCAGAGAGATAATTTACAACAAGCATGTTCCACATCACCTCTGGGTCAGTCAAAATCTCTTTTTTACGCTCGGATGGAACTGTAGTAGACACCAAGCAAATATATTGCATGTAGCTACCCAAAAATCCCAACGCGCCAGCCCCTGAAGGGTGTGTTCCTGAGCAAATTGTTTTCAACAGATCCAATTCAAAGGTAGTGTCATCGGCATCGCGCTCATCAAAAGGTGTTTTGTTATCCCCTTTACCGAACTTTAGCAACATTCTTAACATATGGCGGTACTCAGACATGACCAATCTGCTATAACCGAGTCTAAACATTGTCCCTCTCTTAGCAGCGTCTGCCTCTTCTGCAGAGTAAATCCAAGGAGTAGGGCTCAGTTTCTTGCTTGGAGGTGTGTTTCTCTCGGAAGAAAACACCTTTTTAACGGGCACAGACCCTCCGAGAGTAACAATACCACCAGTTTCTTCAAGATTGGTCATGTCTGAGTACCTCAAAATCATATCATTATTAGCAAGCATGTGAATAGCGGTGAAAATTGTCAAAAATACCACCAAAACATCCCCATCTTCTAGCAATTTATCCCCAGTTTCTGTATCGGTACCATGTTCAATATTTTTCTCGATCGGCTGGCTCATGAAGGCCTCCACGTCGGGAAAAGATTCCATTGTATGGCTCACGAGAGACTTGAGATGTCTTTGGCATTTGTCATAAACACCCTCATCATCATAAATGAAATCCAAATGTTTATCAAAGGGGTTCCTTGAGACGCATAAAACTAATGGAAAAAATTTATCCATATGTATTTTGTTACCAAAAGGTTGGTTAAAAACCGGGTTTGGTTTCATGAAACTTGGCATGACGACATCTAAGGGTACCCATGCAACATTTCTGCTATACATTGACCCTACAGACATATATTGTTTCAATTTTGGCTTGTTAACTTCACTAAATAAATGTTCGGCGTTAACAGAAGCCGCAAATGAAGAACAATTGTAAAAGCCCGAGTTGTAATCCCCTAAGCGAGGTTTTTTATCTTTTTCACCCACAGTAGCACCACCAGCGTTAGATTGATTCTGTGTGTTAGCCATTTTTATAAAAAAATTTTTTTTTTTAGTTTAAAGGTTTGTATGAGTAGTTGATACAAAAAAAAATTTATATATTATCAAAAACGAAAAAGGGGTTCGCTTAAGTAAACACAAGCAAATTGCAATATAAATACAAAGGCAAGTGATTATCGCTATGAGATTCAGTGAGCGACTGAATTCTCCAAGTAAACTCACAGTATTTATTGAAAAAGTGAAAGTTTAAAAGTGGCATAAATCTCAAGGTATTTATTGCCACGTTTAATCACTTTATAATCATTCCAAATTTGAACTGTGGGAATAATATCAGTTTTCAAAATTTGATATTTCATCCCAGATTACAAACATAATATCGAAGGTTATAAATTGAATAGACGCTCCTCTATTTTGGTTATTTGGTAACAAAAAAAAATTTAAAAAAAAAATAATAATAAAATAAAATAATAAAATAGAAAACAAATAATAAAAAAAAAAATCACCAGAGCTGAGCTGATAGGATGGATTCTCTGTTCTATCATGCTCGTGATGAAGGGGTTGCTAGGCTTATAAGAGCTCACATTGATAATAACAGATTGAAGCCCCTACACGGACCCTACGATGCAATATATGTATTTATAACTGGAGATGCGGGAACTGGCAAGACTGTCATGCAGGACAGCCTATCTTACCTCCCAAACATAAATGTTGTTTTCTCTGGGTCTACTAACGTAGCTGGGAAAGTACTTAGAAAAGTTTTCACAGAACACCAGTATTACGCCAACCATCACACGGTTTACTCGACCACATTTCAACAAATTTACAAATCCAACCCCATGGATTGGGCTAAAGCTATGAAAATATTGTTTGTGGGTCAGTCAGAAGAGGTGTTTAATGTTGCTTGTCATTCTGCTTATGAATTTTATACAAAAATTACCCCTACTTTAAGAAGGAGTTGCGCGTATCTATACAATAAGATGCGCAAGAAGAAAAATAATAAATTAATCACCCCTGAAGACTACAGGAAAGTGAGAAAATTTGTAAAGTACCTGTATCCTACAGAAACTGATCCCGTGGCCATTCATAAGCATACGGTTCAGCAATTATTGGATACTGTACCCCGTAGTAGCATACCCGATCAGCTTGTATACGACACTTATGTAATTGATGAAGCTGGTCGGTTGAGCGCCGGGTGGGCAATCATTTTTGTTGGGCTATATTACTATGTGCATGAAATGTATGACACTGGCATGACAAAACCGGTTATAATTCCAGTCGGCTCAGCAACTCAGTCCTCTGTCATCAACGATACTTGTGAAGAAGGGTGCCAGTCTGGCGTGGATTATTGCGGCCACAGAAAGATTCCTGTGAATGACTACTCTATGTTGTCTATGGTCACCAATGCAAGTTTAATTTATGACGAGGAGGGTGTGTTTGTGAAGCACAACAAACATAATCGCAGAATGAAGACTGGTGATCCTGTGAGGTCTGCACAGCTGTCGATAATGGGAAATTGTTTAGAAACGGGTGATCCAATACCCGAGGATGTGATGAATTACATCCGTACCAATATGAGTGTGACCAAAGAACAATATTTTAACGAAAAATGCATTCACTTGACTCAGACGCACAAGGGGTGTAGGGAGGTTTTGGCTGCTGATAAGGTAGAAGAAGATGACATTTTACGGTGCGTAGAGACTTTAACGCACAGAGGTGAGTATGGCCCTATCAGCCTAAAAAATTGTTCAGCACCAGCAGGGGCGATGTTTAAGAGCGCTAATTATTCCAAAGATGAATGGGTAAAAAGCGTGCACGACCGCCCTTTAACCGTTGGTTCCAGAAATATTTACAACTTTGATGTCTCTACCGAAGACACACTACCGGCGGCGACGCGAAATGATGAAACTGTTGACAAACCCCAAGAAGTCCAACGGTTCAGCGTGTGGAAAAACACGCGACATTTTTACATTGGTAGACCTTACACAACCACTCACAGTTCAACTTGCTCCTTGGTATCCATCATTGGATCTTGGGAAGACTTTTTGTGCGATTTAGAAGATTATGAGGCGTTTATGGAAGAAGATCCCGAATTAATAAAAGAATTTATATCTGCCATCGAAAGTTCGCTGTGCTACTATTATCAGGGGTCTCAGAGCATGATTGACCAGATATTAGAATGCACTGCAGAGAAGACCACCGTTGACGAGCTTATACGTTCCCTCTACGATGTTAAAAACATTCTCGTAAACGCTATTAATGCACGTAAAAATGTTAGAATTAGAAAACAAAAAGCTAAGAAGGAATCTGGTTATGTGAGGGAAGAATGCGAAGATGGTTACATCTCGCCTGACGACGACGAAGATGATGTCGATTGTGAGAAATTACAAAAAGAGGCCTATTCAAAGGATATTGCGCACGTTGTTTCTGGGAAGAGCAACATTAAAATGATGGTCCAAAAGGGTGAAATTGTGTTTATACAGTCTAAAAAGTACCCCGAAGCGCAAAGAAGCCCCTTAATTATAAAAGTAGGAAAAACAATCTCGCTGCTACTTTACCCATCCTCGATCAAAATTTCACATCCTTTACAGTATTACATTGATAATGATAAATGTTGCGCAAAGGCTGGTTACAAGCGCAAAAGCTGTGGGAAAGCTGCGGAAGGTTATTTTCAGGAGGACGAACCAGAGTTTAGTATTGATGATTATTCTGAAATAGGGGGGCGGGAGGAGGATTGCGATGAACAATCGGGAGGAGGAGATTATCCCCGTTATCACGCATCGTCCTGTCTATCACCCCAAGAAAGAGTTGTAAATGTTGCGGAAGATGCTGAGTCGGCGCATGAAGCAGAATCTATTGAAATGGCAAAAGATTTCACGGTGCTAGACGTGTACCCGCTAAAATACAATTTGGCTATCACGGTAGCAGCTTCGCAAGGCATGACCATCATTGCACTTGTTTACGGCATGGTCCGAAAAGTGATGCCAGCTTATGATTTGCTTGTTATGTCCACCCGTAGTAGCTCGGCAAACAACCTTAATTTTTATTTTGAAGACCCTAAGGGTGTTAAAATCACGCCTCTGACCAAGATTATATCCCACACCATCAAAAAGTTTGTTCAGGTTTCTAATAAATGCAGTGGATTTTTATGAATGCGTGATGTGTGTGCATGTTTGTTGATGTACGAATAGATTTTTTTTTTTTTTTTTTTTTTAATACACTGTCCATCTCAAACAAGGTGTTGTTGTTATAAACATTTATTTAGAGCCTGAGGCCAGGAGGTCAGTTCAAGCAAGCCCGTTGGGATAATAAAAACTTCATAAGATGATTTAGTATTAATGCAGTTATTTTTTTTTTTTACCCTAACCAAGTGCGGCAATCAGACAATTAATGATAATATGGCCAAAAGAGGAGGAGGAGGAGGAGGAGGTTTTACTGTTTCGGGGTACGTAGTACGCTACTGTACTGATGATGGGATGTGTAGTCATGAGTCGATGACTTCTCCCGAATGCCCTAACCCGACGGACACGAAATATTTTGTCAATCCCAATGATAATTTAGAAAATATCGCGAGGAAACCGCTTATTGTAGCTCACAATGAAAAGTACGTGATCGGGTGGTGTTCAGCGGAGATAAAATCACCGTACGGTATTTTTATAATGTGTAACATTGACGACACTTATTTCTTGGAAAGCATGCGCAGGCGGTTTCATGAGTACCGCGAAATGTACAATACGGATTTGAACAGCTTT
This sequence comes from Chromodoris orientalis, assembly GCA_028571245.1. Lineage (NCBI taxonomy): Eukaryota > Metazoa > Mollusca > Gastropoda > Nudibranchia > Chromodorididae > Chromodoris > Chromodoris orientalis. The sequence continues at coordinate 15,623 of JAOXNP010222151.1, forward strand.
GAAACGTACTTGAAGAAAACGTTGTCATCTTTCAGCCTGTCTCACTCCCCTCAAAACAAAACTGTCAGGCATATAGCTCTAGTAGACACCCCCGGAAGAAAAGGAACGGCTGTGGATTACAAACCTAACCCCTCGGTAGTATTAAAACGAAGACCCGAGAACCTTCATATTTCTGACATCGTGGCATCTCACTCTACTGCTTACTTGCCTGCCAGCGACAGAAAGGAGTATTTAATTGCAAACGCCAGGTTGAGTCACAACCGCAACGACACTGTATTTATTAACGCAAGTAGAGGTCTAACAAAGGAGGTAGAAGAAATGAATTCTTTGCAAAGCGAGTTTAATGATGCTGTTGAAATTCAGCGCATCATGAAGTATAACCGCAATAATAAAAACAACAACAACCTAAAACGACAAAGATCACCTGAAAGGGGCCTTCATGACGACTACACGGATGAAGAATTTAATAGGTTTATGGAGGCCAGAAAACGACATAAACTAGAAACTTCCGAATGTGCTACCGATTCAGGGGCCTCGGATAGGGAAATGGTCAAACTGCCTACTAAACAACCACCTCAAGCATCAATTAATGATACACTACCGAATGCCCAAGAACCCAGTGCCGTCTTTGTGCAAGCCATGCGGGATGCCCTTAAAGAGGGTATTACAAGCGCGGCAGAGATATTTAAAACAATGTATACTAGCAATATGCAACAACCCTCCCCTGCACCCCTACAACAGATACCTATGAATGCTGAACCTTTAATTGAGAAAGTTGAAGAACGTCCATCTGTTTTGGAGCCTCAAACAACAACATCAATGACTGTTGATGCTGCCCGTCCTAGAGCCTTGACAATAAATTCACTTGACAGAGCTACTGTGGACATGATTGTAACAAAAATCATGGGCAACTAGTTTGTAAAATACAGTCAAATAATATATTGTTTTATCGGCTTTTTTTTTTTTAAAATGAAAAAAAGAAAAAAAAAAGTCGATTTATTTGTTAATCTATGGGTTACTGAAACAATCACATAAAAAAAAAAAATATTGCGTTTGTGTTCCTTTGTTTGGAGGGGTGGTGCGATATTATAATAATCCCAGGATTCAACCATGGTATATTTTTGTTTTAGTCTACGACATCTCAAACATTGCATTTTTATCCCAAGTTTGAAAAAAAAAAAATTAATCCCCAGCTGTGCTCTCAACTTTCAACTATTTTTTGCCATAGTTAAAATGTGGTATTTAATCTTTGAATTAAACATTGAAATAGTATTTAAATGTCAGAAATTTTCTGGATTGATTCATTATTAAAATTTACTCTCCAGCAGTCGTTTCTCAATTTGTTATACCATTACCAGTGTGTAAGTCTTGAACTTAAATTTCTTGTGCTATGGACCACTATAAAGTATCTGATGCTGACAGTTTTGACTACAATGATGAAAAGTCTTTTATGCCAGACTTTGATTTAGATGACAACGACGTTTCTTATTTAAACGAGGAAAGTTGTTGTCAAATTAGCAACCCTTCATTTCAGGACACTGCCGATGACGAACTTTTGGCTGAGGCTGCCCCTCTTTGTGGTAACTCGGACGAAAAAGCTCGTGATTTATCTACCCCAATTTTGGAGTTAACTTTGGAAGCTGCTGAGAAACCTTCATCGTGTCACACCTATACTCTAGTCGAGGCACCTGCTGAAACACCCATCGTCTACGATTTCTCCGCTTTTGAACCTTGTACTGACCCTGAGGTTTTGGATTGGTCTCTTGCCGCCCCACCAGAGCAGGACGGGAGGCAATTCGATAAAGTCGATGACATTGGTGATAATTCTATTATTAAAAAGCGTAGATTCACCTCCATAAAATTCCCTGATCCTCAAGAATCATCACCTCAAGTGCTTGAAACAAAGTCCTTTAGGCGACGTTTCAACCGAAGAAAGCAGTTTAGATACAACAAAAGAAACAATCGTTTTCAAAACAATTTTAATGTTATACCTCTTACCAACTTCAACAACTTTGATTGTTCAACAACCAGCAACTTTACCACGCCTCCAAACGAAAACATTCAATTTCTCCCCGAATTCAGTACCCCGCCACCTGGATTTCCTGCTAACCCTACCAACTTCGTGCCCCAATCAAATACATTTCAAACACCGCCATCATGCTGGAATGGGTTTCAACAGAACATGGAATGCCATGGACAATGGGACAATCCAAACATTCAACCTCGTCCGTTTGCGAAACCAGCAAACCGTGTATTATATCCTCGTCTGTCGATCCAACTGAGGAGGAGCTTATATCGGAATTCTGTAGCTCACATGCGAGAGCATGGAGACAAGATCATGAAATTGTGGACCAAAAAACCACGCAGGATAGTCCCAAGCCTTACTCCAAACAAGTCAATAGTATTTTCAAAGGTGATAGAAGGGTTCTTGGAAAATCAAAAACAACTGTTGGAAGCAAACAAACTAAAGGAAGAAGAGGTGGCAGATATGGAAACGGTATCAAAAGCCTTGCTGCCTATAATGATAGCATTGAACACGAACTTCGTAAATACACCTCTCTTGGGACAGAGACTACTTCGGTACATTGCTCAAAACAGTCTTTGAAAAGTGGTGAAGATGCATGGATATCGCTCTCTGATGCACATTCTGGCACTTCATTGAACATTAAATTGATTAACGGCAGTGCTGAAATTGATGGACATTTATTACCCCAAAACATTATGAGAACCTTCAAAATTGACAGAAAAGACATTTTTATTCATTCTTGGACAGGTTGTGAGTTTGAATTAAGTTCTACTTCTGACGCTGTTTATGGCTATGTGAAGCGGATAAAGTCTTCTTCCATGTTCCCTAAGCTTGTTGGAATTAATGATGATCGCGTTTTGGTGGTGGACAATGACCCCATGTCAGCAATAACATTGAGTAATTATTTTTATCGCGGGGATGTTGAGAAGCTTGTGTTTATGATTAATCTTGACAATAGGACAAATGGGGGTGTTGTGTGCTTGTATTCATTGAATTCAACAATCCCACCCCACCACCCGTTGGATATGCTTGTTGAAAAAAAACTCATGTTTTGGGTTGGTTTGAATGAGCTTGATGAGGATGTTTACAAGAAGATTGCAGATTGTGTACCAACGAATGCAAAGTTGGTTGTGTATGTTAATAATGCATTTATGACAAATTCTGTTGTTGACTTATGTGAAATTTTTGATTTGAAAGCTTTGGTTACCACTAACGACAGGTTGTACGCTGATTCTGAGATTTGTGAAAAATTGGATAATGTTGTGTATGTGCCACCTCTTTTATCTGGTTATGCGCCAGGTTTTCATAGAGATTTGGATTCTATTGTTGCTAATGGTTTGTTTAAAAGTGTGTTTTTGCAAGATTTTAGAACCATACATTATGATGAAAAACCTGATTGTTACTATGATAAACTACCCAATTCATTGTTACCATTAAATTTTGAATTTGAAAAGGGGATTGCTGGCCATTACAAGACTGAAACATTGATTAAGAATGCGTTTTATGCTCTTACTACAGGGGGCGATCAATCACTTATGACGGTGTGGGGGTATGCATATGTGGATGAATTTGACAGATGTCATTCTGTATTACCAAAAGAGTGTGTCAGAAAATGTTTGTGGGTTCATTGCCTGACTGATAAACCCCAGTATTGATATAATATGCTATATATAAATATATATTATTTTTTTTTTTTTGTGTTTTTTTGTTTTTGTACATACATAGTGTGCTGTTGTAATGAAAATGTCTGATTTTACATTGTTTGGTCATGGGTATTAAATAAAAAACCAACAAACAAATGAACTCTTTTGACTTTATTTTTTTTTTTTTTTTACATTTGCATGTTTGTAAATGGTGTCTTTATTCAGAAAAAATACAAACAAAAATTATCAATTCACATTGCCCAGATGTTCTTGTTGAGTAAAAAACTCTGGCTTGAGGTTCACAGTTACTGTAGCGTATAATGTTTTGTCAAGAGGTACATCATCAATATTTGTTTCAGTACCCTTTTGGGCCATTGAAACCAACTTTGTAATATCTCCCGTCCATTCATTGTGCACTTGTACATGTGTTGATTCATCATTCATAGATTCTAACAAATTAAAAAGATTTTGATCTACGGGTATACCAAGATCCTTAGGAATGCCTTGTGTACGATAGTAAGTCATAGTTAAAGTGGGAACACCATCATCATCTGTGGCCATTGCATACCCGCCAAAGGTAAATTTATTACTCACAAAGAAGTAGTTAAAGGCCATCAAACACTCAATTTTATCCACCCTTTTATTCTCTCTTTTGAGAGCGTTGGACACTGATTCGGATAGTGGATAAGCAGTTTTTGCTTTGGCCAACCACGCAGTGAATGCCCTTAATGGGTCCACTAACGAATTAATATCTGCGACACCTTCTGTTATGGTATCAGGTGCAACAAATTTATAAGCTGGAAAGACGCAATAAAATTGATCAAATAATACATATCTTTTAGTGCTTTGGTTACCGTTAGGGAATACAAATGGCAAATTACACACGTCTGTGGTATTTTTATGCTGCTTCAGCCGTTGTTCCAAAATTAAATCCTTGTCTGCCCTTATGAGGTGGGTAGACGACTTATTTTTTGATTTGAACCCACGTTTAAGTTGTTTGGTTTGCCTGTTATAACGCAACTTAGCCAACCACCTACTGGTGAACCGCATTGTTCTTGGGTTAGTATTAATGTGTCGAAGCAATCACACTAGTTTTGAATGCGATGCAAATGCTTCAAAGTTGATATCAATCAACACAGAAATATTAATTGTAAGGCTTATAAACTTTGACTTCTCAAAGGCCACACAAATAATCCAAAGAAGGGGGTTTATCGATTAAAACCAGCCAAGATGAGTAGTATTGACACAACATTAAACTCTACAACGCTGTTCTCCAGCGACCCTAGTCCGTTGAATGCTGCACCTATGACACTAGAAGCGCTGGACGAGACTAGAAATGTTAAAGAGTGGCTCATGAATGAGTTTACCAGGCACTCTACCACTGACAATTTGACACAAGCTGATGTCGCACATAGCATTAATGTGGTCATGGGCAATAAAATGGTTGCGAAGATGCACAGTAGGATGATAGAAAACATGTTTGGGTTGATCTTTGACCATGCTATGACTGATGAGCCTATTGGTGAAAATTTTACACTCTCTTATCTCTATAATGTTGATCTGTCAGATGCCTCTGTTCAATCTTACCTTGGGTCCGCCGGTCCTAGTGTGCAATTGATGGATATCGAGCGAAAGATAATGCCCCCCGTGCCGCATTGTTGTAACATTAGGGTCAACAAAGACCTTTATCGTAAATTTATTCTTGCTTTGAAGGCGTATCAAGGGGCTTGGTTGCAGAGTTCTAGAGATAAAGCTGCTCTAGGGCTGCCTGCCAGTAGCATGCTTGATAACCCAAAGTTGTTTGTTGCCAGAGTGGAATATGAAAATTTTATGAGCCACATGGACAAGAGAAGTGCTGCTGTCACGAATTCTTTGATCAGGGGTGACAATACACAGTCTCTGAAAAACATTATTTTGCAATCCCCTTCTGCCTATGCCCTCCCTAAACTGCGTGGAATTAAAAATGTTATTGATAGAAATAGTAGTGCTAGAAAACTCATTTCCACCGTGCCTCAAAGGGTCTTTGGAATCAATAAAATGATTCCCGGGGGCTTTTCGGAACGCAATTACTCCGGAGGTGTGCTTAGCGAATTGCTTCAGATTTTTGAAATTAACACTGATAACGATGGTGCACTTGATGGTTTAGCGGGTGAAGTGGCAGGTGCTGGTGCGCCCTTTAATAAGCCGGATGTCATCGTTGTTACCACTAATAGGATGATAGACAGACTTTTGGCTGACGGTGTGTGCAAAACAGCCACTGTTGATCTATCTCAAGTGATGACGATGGTTTCTCTTAGCAGAGAAGACATGCACCCTTGGAACGTACTCGCTCCTCATTCTTCTGTTACTCTTAAAAATGGTACTTATGTGCGTGATCCGGACCGTCAGATGGAAAAAAGAAAACATGTGTCGAGGGGGCACAAGATGGTCTATGCTATTATCAATGGAAAAAACGTCATGTTTATAACTATCGAAGACGGGTTATTTTCTAAATCTATTGCGACTGACAGTCAAATGACTACCGCGACAAACTTTGATTTTGAAATACCCACTGGCGTCCATTTCACTTCTCCTGGCACCGTAGCTATGGGGCCTACCCGTCAAAATACCACATATACCAACGAACGGGGTGATTACTACAGTCTATCTTGCTCCCGGTTGTCACGGGTATTGACTAACATGTTTGTTACCTCTGATTTTGAAGATTATTACCCTGAGGAAAAAGATGAAGATGTTGAAGCTTCCATGATGTTTTTTACCAAGGTGGATGGAGGGGGCTCCTCGGGCGAAGAAGAAAGTAATGAAGAGACCGCCGCCGCCGCCGCCGGCGGAAGAAGGGGTCGTTATGTAAGAAACCAGTTTGTGAGAGAAAATTATTATTACAATAACGACCTCATGGCCATGAATATTATAAACCTCGTGCTCAATATTACCAACCCTGTGCTCAAGGACATTAAACAGCAAGATTTGGATACCGGCGTTGAGCCTGTAGCGGCTGACGATGTTAACAAAGCTTCCGTCCGAGCATCCGTCAAAGACTACCTAGTTGGTAAAAAATCGCTAGATGTTGATGAAAGGCTTATCAATGAGTTGTACGATGTCTTGCACAGGATGACAAACGTGACCGCTATGAAGTACCTCGATTTCATTAATATCGGGTTTGGGGTCATTTGGTTGAAGCCGCAGTTCATTCAAGCCGATTCAATCCTGTTTTGTCGACCCTCTGGGTTTGCTCATTTCGCTGGGGCTCCGCAACAGACCCGTTTGCAAGATCTTACCGATGAATCCCAGTCTATTCTTTACAGCTCAAAAGCCTATTCGACCACCTCTAGGCAGTCCCTTGGGTCATACCCTTCGATGATGTGGAAAAACGCCGCAGTTGTTGAAACTATGACCACGAGTAATGACAGTGTTATAGCAATTGATGATGAGGGTGCTGTTATGGATGCTCTCAATTATATAAATCAAATGAAAAAAGCATCTAAAGAGACCACCAAGATTAACCAGAATCTTAAAGGTGAAGGATGGTGGCCTCTTCTGGCACCCCCGTTTATGCCCAAATCACACTTTTCTTCTCCCAGGAGTCCTTTGGGTAGGTCCGGTATCAACTTTACAACCGAAGATATGCACAGTAACATGTTTTTCGATAAGACGGTGTTTGACATCTTCAACCCCCGTGTATATACAACAAACACTGTTTTCAGTAACATGCTGAACAACATTAACACGACTGTCTTGTACAATCAGAACCTGTTTCTGTACAATGAAGACTTTCCGTTTTATAAATACATGAACTTCAACCCCATTTCTACAGGCGCAATCAATACTTTGGTAGAGATTGGCACCAATCTAGAGAATGAGAGTGTTAATATTAAAAGATCGGACACCCAAGCTGTCCACGGGATGGATGAAACAAACTTATCACATCTGATGGGATCAGCCATCCCAAAGACTTGCTGGACAGATGCAGATCTTGGCACTGAAGTATTAGTGCGTAAAGATTTCAGAGAGGCTCGCAGTTATAAAACAAACAACATTATCACAAAAGGTGGCAGTGATTTCTTCATAAACGGCCACGACTTTGTTGGGAAGTGGGACCGGTGTGCAGTTAATGAAGATTCATTTTTGTAAGCTTTGACACCCCAATTACAAAAAAAAACAAAAAAAAACAAAACAAAAAAAACTAAAAAAAAAAACAAACCATGCAAAACTATCATTATCTGCGTATTGCAGCCCAAGATAAGGCTGCACGTGATTATGACATAAATGGAGCACGTATAGAAGTACCGTATTGTGTTGTTAACAGTAATAGATTTTTCTTGCCAAATACTAGATTGGACATGCTATTGCATAGGACAACCGAAGAAATAAGAGGTAATGAAGAAGATTCTTTGACCGACTTTATAGAGAGGCTGGACATGAATAAAATGTTGTGGAGGCCGCCTATTGGTGTCGGTGCAGGGGTTAATCAAGCTTCAATGTATAATTCAGGATTACACCTCAATCATCTCACCCATGCTCAGCTTAAAAACACTGGTATGGGTGCCCTTTTGGTTGGAGACACAGTGTATATGATGCCTGCAATCAGTTCTTTTGCTAACATTAACCCCTCTGTGAATATTTTTCAGTACAATGGTAAAACTTATGTTCACCCCATGGTATTGGGGTCTCAAGAGAAAGAATTACTCGAAGGTGATGTGTTAATGTTGGACGAAAACCCAAAAAGTTCCGATCCTGTCACCTCTATTGGGAGGACAATGAAAAGACAGTTGCTGTCGGGCAATAAACTGGACCTCGGTAAAATTTTAATGTATATGAAAGTTATGAAGCCTGTTGGGGTGGTAAAATTCAATGTTGAGGGGTATAGGCGTTCTGTCTATGACCTCGTGGAGAATAAAGTCCCAATAGGGTCTAATTTTATATGTCGGTTTCATCATTTTTAAATTTTGAAATAAAAAAACAACAACAAACAAAACAAAACCAAACCAAAAAAACAAACAAAAAACAAACAAACGTCTTGAGTTTACTTTTTTGTTTAGAGTCAGAAACAATTTTTTTTTATTCGTTTAAAAAAAAAAAATAAATAAAATAAAAAAAAAATAAAAATCATTTCAATGAGACTTTCTTGTTGGTAACAACCTTAAGGCTGATTCAAAGAGTTGACAGACTGCGATCTTTTCAAGCAACGGTTGCCATACTTCAAGGTTGCTCTTGCAAAGAAATTTCGTTTCTTTGGGGTCATTCTGGCTTCCAAAATGTCCTTCAGCCTGTCAAGATCACCAAAATCGTTTCCGTCCAATTCTTTGTCCATTACAGCTGTAAAGTCCTCCCCATTTGCAAGACTATTCCAATCCGTCAGCACATTTAGGCAGGCTTCAAAAGGCATTGTTTCAATCTTGAAAGTGCTGAATTCAACTGTCCTCAAGTGCAGAATAAGATCATATTCATAATTTTCAAAATACTTTTTCAAGCCTCTGTAAAAGGCCTCTAGTGGCATAACAAACACATGTGATCCCCTTGGACAGTATGACATGGGATTCAAAATGACACCACATAAACCATGCTTTTCCATGGTCAAAGTATCAACATTAAACATGTCATTTTTATGGAATAGCTTCCCACCAGTGTCCTTCAAAACATTGGTTTGCCGATTCCTTTTCTCATCCAAATTTAAAGACATGAAATTCCTATTGGAGCATTCGTATGACAATTCTTTAAATTTTTTAATATTGTCTGACGAGATGACAACGTATGGCACCGCATTCTGTTTGCGCTTAGAATCCAAACATTTTTCGGCATATGCTTCTCTGAGAACCATCAACCACGTGAAAATTTGACTCGTCACCTCTTTTTCGAACTGAGATTTGAGAATTTTACCATATTTTTTTTCATTTTCGTTCCAAAAATTCTTACGATCTATGAATGGTCCACCGTAAATTATGAAGTTGAAGCAGTCATGAATCTGTTTCAAGGACATTGTAGGGATGTGAACCATTGAAATTCCATCGTAATACCCATGGATATTGACATAGGAATTTCTCAGATGGGGCATCTTATCCCCAAAAAGCTCCTTCACAGACATCTCTTCAGTACTGTCAAGTAACAAAGTCAACAAACCAAAGGAATGCTTGGAAGCATCAACCACCTTTGGATGACTTTTGAAGTACTTTATAATAACATGAGCGGCATCACAAGGTTCACATTCAAACATTTGTAATACTCTGCTTTCTTGGGGTGCGGTATACACATAATCATGCTTTTGCACTACTAAAGTGGCGTCAAAATCAATTATCATGCTTGCAGCGTACATCCAATTCATTACCTCGACATCATATCCCAGGGTCACAGTAGAGAAATAACCGCATTTAACCATCACACAATCACTGTCAGATTGCATTGGGTTAATAACAGTCATGTCACTACCATGCAGTTTAACATCAAGTACCTCAACCCCTTTCATAGACCCTTCACATACAATAATCTTATTCATATACATTTTAGCTGCTCTGTGAAAAAAATTTTGTGAAAAATGCCATTCCTCCCCGCCAAACCCCAAAGTATCAAAAAGATTATTTGATATGGCAACGCATGCATTACCCTGATCAATCTTTTTTTCCACAATAGTCTTATACAGACCGGCAAGCCAGTATATAAGAGTATAGTTGGTTTTATCATGATCGGTCAGGTTGTAAGTATTGAAAAAACGAACAATATCTTTCGCAGTCACCTTTTGAGAGACGAAAGAAGATGGGTGATCAACCCCTCTTGTGGTACATAAAAAACTATAATAATTGTCCATGGCGTCTTCAACCATCTCACAGTGTTCTTTCAACTTTTTGGGAGAAGAAAAGTCAGCTTGAGGATCATTTAGACCCACGCCAGAAAGAATGCCATTTATTTTTTCATGAATTTGGTCAACAACTGACTTAACAGTTTCTTCATCTTTTTTAGAGAGATGTTGAGATGCCATTATAGATAGGTAGCTAGATAACTTCAGTTCTGTTCAGTAACAGTGGCTGAGGTTGTGAATGGCGAAAACTGAGCATGTCAAGGGTTTTTAAAAAAAAAAAAAAAATATTTTCCTGTTTCATAAGCGTGGGAAACAAAATACCAAGTTAAGAACATGGAAAAAAAATACCAAGTTTGGAACACTCGAAAAATTACCATGTTCAACTTGAAAAATGGAGAGAAAAAAAATACCAGAGTTGAAATATTAAAATATCTTGAAACTTGAGGATGTAGTAATATAAAAAAAGCTGGCTTGGTAGTATTTAATACAATTTTTGAGGGTGTGTGTGCATGTCTCATGTTCTCAACAACAACACAAGCCCTGAACTATGAAATAAATTCTTTATACTACCGTTAATTGGTTGAAATTTGAATATTAACAACAACATAAATACCATGTCTAAATCATCAAACATTGTTTTGATTGATCGGGATGACTTTGAAACAATCAAAGATCCATTTGATGGAGTCCCAATAGGTACAGATGACAAACTTGATAAAGACTGCGAGGCGGGTGATTTGGGTGTAGCGGACAGAGATATTATGTCTCTTTTTGTCAAAGAAGTTACCCCGAAATTCACAGAGCCCCGTAATAAGATTTTTTTAGGTAATGGGGATCTTATCAAGCCCCCGCCACCGGCTTATTCTCCAACTGTACAACCGACCTCTGATAATGATAAATGCATTTATTTCCCCAAACACGCAAAAAATCTGTACTTGACTATGATAGCGGTGGTAGTAATTGAGTTTATATCGCTTGTCCCACCTGCAATGTTCATGAGAGATGACAAATTATATGCTGTTGAGGGAGAAAGGTGCGACCTTAATAACAAATTATTCATATTTTGTTACCATTATGTGGGTACCTGTGTGATGACAGCTGGATGCATTGCTATAAATATTATGTTGATTATGTGTCATAATGAGCACCGTTATTGGGAGGCCAAACTAACATCTCCTTCACCTTGGCTGAAATTTGCTTCCCTTGTTACGATTTTGACCATCTTTACGCTCTACGAAGCACAGGAATACGACGGAGGCATCACATTGGTTTTTTCAACCTTGATGTTTATAATTTACATTATCCCAGCTATCAACTTGAACGGGATTATTTCAATCTTGTGCCCCACATTGGTGATTCTGTACGGTGGATTCATTATTGGAAAATATGTTAACATTAACACTCTTGATGACCGCAAGGGTGTGAATATATCTGAATCGGCATCTTTCGACGATGTTATGTCTTATAAATCACTTGACAGGATTATTGCCCTATTTACGATGCCTCTGTGTGTCATGTTTTCTCCGTTTATACTCCTTATTTCAGAGACATTTGGACCATTTCAGCAATTCTACCGCATAAGAGAGTATCTCTACTTGATTATTGAAATTTTGTTTGTTATGTGTATTCAAGTCCGTGTTTTTTATGTCCACTTTCATGGCTAGTGGAATCAATTTTTGTACATAAAAGACCCTTTGAAACACCCTCAATGATGTGTAAAATTAAAATATTTCAGAGTTCTTTGTGTCTTTGTGTCTTCTTCACAATTTCTAGCTCAGTTTAGTATTAGTATCTTCGGTTTTCCACACACGTCTTTACAGAGCAACAACATATTGTTTCACACCACGCACCATTCTAGACCTGATCATTATAATTATGTCTGTTGAGGCTGTCATGAGTGTTCCATTGGAACCAAAATCTGTCATTTGGCCACGCCGAACGTGGTGTATCATGGTAAATGATTGCACTGATGACGATTTTGACTGTGTAAAGAGACATTTTGACGGTATTCATGTCAAATACAGCATTTTCAAGCTTCATAATAACAAAAAATTGATTAAAGGTTATATTCACTATCACAACAAGTGTAGGATCAGCAAGTTGATGAAATTATTTCCTAAGGCTGACATAAAGCCTGCCAAGTACACAGATTGTCACTATGAAGTAGAGAAAGATAATGATGAGTATACGATTTTCCACAAAACTGGGGTACCCACTAGTAAAATCAATTCAAATTATTTTGTGGATGTGGCCCGTAGATTAGCTCATAAATTAAAAAATAATCCATATCATATCCTCTCGGTTGATGAGGAAAGAGCTTTTATCAAATATCAACCTACCATCAAAACATTGATTGAAAAACTGGATGTTTCAGACAGCCAAGCAAGTCTCCCCCTTCCACCCACACTTCTCAGGGAGTATTAGAGTATTAGAAGCAGGCAGTATTAGAAGAAGTGACGCATGCAAACAAAACAAAAAAAAACAAACAATTTTTTTTTTTACATTGAATACAAAAAAAAAGAATTGTCACCAAGTGATTGCGCTTAAGTGGTGGAAACAGCAGATCGAAAGTAGTGTTTCAGTGAATTACCAGAGCATAATTAACAATTTTTTTTTTATTTTTTTTTAAATTTTATTCAGTATATACCACGTAAAATACATACACATAATATTTTATCATCTAAAATGCCTTCCAACGCAGAAAAAGCCGCCTTCTGGACAGTCATACTGGTCACACTGGCCATGACAACAGCATTTGGTGGTACAAGTCTATTCATCCTTTTTGTGTGATGATGTAGGAAGTGATTTTAATTTTTTTGATACATTGCCATCTTCTTGAAGTGTGGATGTTTTCTTTCTTTTGTTGTTAGCATTCTTGAATATACTCGTTATAGCATTTCGTTGATTTGCCGGTTCAGATGGTATCTCGGGCTGTGCAGATTTACACAATTCAAATCTTGCGTCCGGCGTAGCTGAATCGGAGGCAAATGTGAATTTTTTGATTATCTGGCTAAAGGACATCGGTTTGAAAAGAGTGTCGGATTGCTCGTAAAGGGCTTTAAAACGGTCAAATGTATAATAATCTGGTTCAAAGTCACCCCAAATGAGAGCTTGAAAGACACTACAAACCTCTTTATTGTACTTTGCCATCAATATTACCAAAATCTCTTTTAACACATCAAAATTTACTTTTATGTGATGAATTTTACCTCTACAATCCTCTTGTTGAACGTCACATAAAGACCATTGCTCATCTGGTTCCTCTGGAAAAATTGTAATCTTTTTCAAGTGAACCTTTTCAAAAAGAAACGGAACCCCTTGACTTGTCAGGCGGTTAAGCAATGTGTCGTCTTTACTGCCAGCCTTGCGTTTCAAATGATTTACTGTGCAAGGCTTTGCTATAGACATTGGGTCAACCAGTTCTAATTCAATGGGAATAGCTACATGCTTGCCTAGATAATCATACAATTTGACTAAAAGATCAATTTGCCCCCAACAACTTACTGTAAATTTGTTATAGTTCTCCAGTATCATCTTTGTGAGGGGGATAGCCGACTTGTTGTGCAAGCTCAACCCTTTGGTCAAAATCCTTCCTGAACTGGTGTTAAAGGCTGTGTATTTCTTTGCAGAAGATACAGATATGGGGCATAAAGTCTTCTCTACATCCAATTCTAGGTTACCGGATGACAAAATTGGGGTAAAATTTTCATAAATTTCTTGAGTGAAGCTACCGGCCGCAATTCTTATTACACGGGGGTCATTGGGGTCTTTGACTGGAAAATATTTGTCATAGATGGTCTCTTTAAAGGTCTTGTATGTCATTCCAGTGAAGTTTTCAATTCTGGTCATGTGATATAGCTTTTTGGGCCTCATTCTATACATTTTAAATACGGTCATCTCTTTTATGTATGTGAAACAGGAATCTGTATTTTTTAATATAATGTCTCCTATACCAGCATTGAAAGACCCTGAATCGGTTTCAATGTCGTACACGTAGTCATTGTAGGCGTCACAAACAACTTTTACCCTGGTTACCGTGTTTTTTGGTGATCCACCACCCTCAAACTGGCTTGACCATTTAATAACATAGTCAAGTTGTTGATCCTCCACTATAGAGACATCAAAGCCATATTCTCTTAATTTTTGCATGTTTCTATGGGCAGAAACTTGATCTTTCAAGAAAAAGTGACCACCTTGATCAGTCTCTGATTGAGTAGGAGGTGTATAGTGTAATTGACATAACTTTGTTACGCCTTCAACAGCGATTTTGGGTGGCAATTCATCTAATTCTTCTGATAATAAAGAATGGTCTTCTGTGACATCAACCAACCCAGTGCGGGTAAAAACACGATAAATTTTCTTCTGTGTCTTGTGGCGGATCACTCGGACAACATCTTGCCAACCTTTATGAGTCTGTACTTGGTACACCCCTCTAGCAAAAACTTCTTCCTTACCATCATCTCTAGTATACCAATTACCATCTTTCATTAATTCCGAAACTACAGTAGTGTGTATTTCATTATCAGAAACATTGCGCAGGGTCACTGGTGTGTACCCAGTCACGCTATCTCCATACAATTCTTTCAATGTTACCTCAATAGGCTTAAGTCCCTTTGTAGTGAAATTGAAATCAAGATCATTTCCGTAGGTAATTGCGTCCTGCGGGTCATCATCAACATACCTCCCATCATTTTCATCATAATCGGGGTTCTTATTAACCTTCTCGCGCACAATTTTCTTGCGTTTAACATGCATAATATCATCATCATCTTCCCCCTGAACCATGAGATTTTCATCTTCCCCATCGGTATCAGCTTCATCGATTCCATCGCTTTCTAAAACAGCATCCGGATCAATATTAGTTTTACCGTCATCATAATATAGTGTTGAATTGCCGTACATTGTCTTTAAAGTACGTATTACTCCATCTATACTACGACGACCGATGCTAGTCACAGTAGCTTGAAATTTTGGATGTGTGTCGTCCCTGATACGCCCATAAACCGAGTTAATATTTTCCTTCTTCGCATTACTGCGGTTTAAAAACTTTTTTCTCTGCTCAGGGGTCAGATTGGTATCAACAGCTTTCAATTTATCCACCACACGGGACTCTATCATGGCCTTAAACTGATGGTTTTGAATTGCAGTGGTATTCTTTATAAAGAATACGCAGTTTCTGTCTAAATAATCTTCATCTACCCCCAGATAGTCCGTCCAATCGACTCTATCATCGACTCGACGAGTAAAACAGACGTTCACATAATCTTTTTCCAAAACACGTGCGGCTTCTAGGTCGCTTGGAAGACTTAATTTATCCTTGACAGCCTTTATACACTTCAAAATCACATTTAGAGTAACGCAAGAGTCTAGTCCGAGGTTCATGAAGCGCATGCCATTGGGATATTGACTCCTGAAATCTATCACACAAACAGGGTTATCAAGATTGATAACAGTGTCTGGGCATATGATTAAGGCTCCATCGTAAGGGGGGAATGCAACAGTAATTTGTCCGTGGGTAGATTTTTTGATCCTGTTAACAAAAATCATGCAAATTCTATTAGCATTCAATTTCTCATTTAAAGGTCTTCTAGTCACTTTGGACACCCTTGAACATTGCAATATTTCAACAAAGTGATCTTGAATAAATTGATAAATGCACTTGGCAATAGCAGAGTCAACCTTGTGATTTTTTTTATATTCTTTCCACATAAGAGGTAAACTCTCGTGAAGAACAGAATGTTTTGCCCTCAGTCTTGTGACATAGAGAAAGAAATTTGACAATGATGTTACTCTCTTGGGGTCGTCGCTCGAGTAATTTTTTCTGAACTTGTCCAATAAACATTCAAAATTATTTTTCCAGTCGGTGGCATCTATGTCACCCCGGAGAAGAAAATATAATAATTTGCACACGTCTACAGTCGTGTAAGTGTTGTCTGTTTTTTTTTTACAATTAAGTTGCGTCTCTAGCCTACAAACCACCTCACGCTCTGTTAATTCATACTCCGACCTATCGGAAAGCTTTTTGTACAGAGTATTGCATTTTACATGGCCGTTTTCAAAGTCATTTATAATTTGTACAGTTTCATCCAACTTTGGAGCGGTGCCATGCACAAAATAATTACACATCTCTTCAGTTATCTTTTCTGCAAGTAACCGTTTTGGTCGCAATGCAGGGAGGGTAATCATAGAATTTGTCCAGAATTGAATATAATTATTTGATTTTGATGTAACAGATTTTTGTCTAGACACAGACTGGTTCCAGGGGGCGCCCGACAATTCTTCTAGCTCCATGAACAGTTCAACCGCGTTAAATCTGTCTTTTACATATAAATCAGCAGTTATGATCACGTCGAGTAAGGCATACTTAAAGAAAGCCTCATCTCTTCCATAATACAGTCTGGGGATGTCAGAGTGAGCGACTCCCTGAAGTTTACCACCATCAACGTTCATAGCTTTACAAGCATCATTGAGGGAAGAGTTATTATGAAGGGCAAACAAGTCAATATTAACCATGCAGGGAAATGAATCATGAGCAATCTCCATCACCCCTGACGGGAGCATGCCTTTACAATTCTTCCCATAAGGCCGTTTTAATTGGTTCTTGTCAACATTTCCCAACGGGTTTTTATTTGAAATTCTAACCACACTCATATTGTGATGATTGAGAATGTCATGCAGCAGTAACTTCACTCCAGTAGCCACTCCGGACCTTATTATGAATTTATCGTCAAAAGAGTCCCCGTTGAAGGTGACTTTAAAATGAGAGTTTTGAGTTTTCATTAAATCTCCAAACAAATCCACCAAATCTTTCTCTGTGGGTATCACAAGCACCTTTGTTTTAGGTAAGGATTTTGCTGTGTCACTTCTGATACCCCTAAGAACCAAATCCGTAGAGATGAAGCCTTTGTTTTCTTTCATCTCTTTTGCCCATTCTGGTGGCACTTTACGGGTTAAAAAAATCAATTTCTTGAGTTCGTCACCCTCCATAATACCAGTCATAATAGAAACAATCTCATCAGGAATCTGTTCAAATTTTTCATTGACTGTTACAGTCTCAATATCATATATGATGCTCTTACAGTGGTTATAAAAATATTTTGTCAGCTTTTCATCCCTAGCCTCACATCCGCGATCAAATGGTAGCTCTTCGGGTGTTAAGAACGTGACATATTCACTGTGTATCAAATCTTTTTTTACAAAAAAATTATCCTTCTGTTTAAGGATGTCATTAGTTATATTTAGTACCTTTGGCACCCTTAACGTAGTCCCTTCATATCTTTTGTGTGGTCTGCACCCTTTACAAACGGGGCCTTGGTCAGGGAATGTTCTACCACTGAGACCTTTATGACACAATACGCAAGACAAAAGCATTATCTTAAGACCAAACTCATCCATGATACCATGCCTATTGTTAAACCAGTCAACTTTGGATTTTTGGCCATTCAGATACCTTATAAGGTCACAGCTAACGTGATTATGGGCATAGTTTTCAGCACAAAATGTGGTCGGGGATACCTTAACGGAATCGTATTTGTTATTTTCATCGATTGTACCCATTATCTCAGCCTCCAAATTATAAGAATCAGGAGCAGCAATGTTCCAAAGAGCCCCTTCATCATTTCTGACAAAAACAGTGTACCCAGGATCAATGCATGTCACTGAAATTTTTTTAGACATGTCAAGCTTGTCACCGTTTTTGGCTATCGGCGCAGCCATCATTGATATGCATGCTACTGAAGGGTCACCATCATTAGCAAAATGTCTTTTCATATCGCTTTTACCACACTCAACAGGCCATTTCCTCAACAGACTCATCAATTTTACATGTATCACAGATTTGTGATAGATAAAGAGTTGTTGGTCGTATTTTGAGGGCATTTCGGTTTTGGTATTCTCGTCACAATTTGAGAAATCCATGGTACCGTACACAGTTTGAGAGAGTGAACAGTAGCTGCAGTGCAATGACAGTGTGGTTGGGGTGTAAAACAAAAAATTCATAGACAGTTTTTATAAATTATTTTCCCTGATTTGAACACTGCAAAAAAACAAAACAAAAACAAGTTTGGATTTTTTTTCCCCCCAAGGCTTGGACTATGAGGAATAAATGCCAAAGTTGAAACCTGGTATAATTTTATGTAAAAATTGCTATATAAGCCGGAGATCTCCCAGTCAAAATCATTTAGAGCCTTAGCTGTTGAATCAACAACATCTAAGAAATATTTTTTGTACGTCTATAAATCGCCCCTCAGTCAATAATTGTGGGGTTTTTCTTTTTTTTTGCTTTAATAATGTGCTTAAACATGGAACAATCTCGTCCAGTTCTTGATATGCTAGACCTAAGTGTACCATACGATGTAAATAATGATGGTGACATGCCACCACCTACCCCAACTGACGAAAATGATATAGATTGGAAGCCCTTTCTAGAAAGCCAGAACGCATTTTATAGAAAAAGAATAAATGCTGAAAACAAGGAAGAAGAAGATTCCGAGTTGTCCCCGACTAAAATGCCTAAATTGAATGATAAAAACGATCTTGAAAAAGTAGAAGAAGATGAGGTTGTTGCTATGATTCAGGCTGCTGATGAGGCTGAGCTGTATTACCAAGCTGAAATTAGCGGGGTGTTGGCAGATGATGATAAAGTATGTCATGCGCAAGTATCTGAATTACCCACTCTGGATGATGAAAATGTTGAATTGATACCGCCTGTGGGAACAGAGACTGCAATTCAATCTTCTCCGTCATGTTCTGAGGGCGATGATACATTAATGTATCATGGCCCTCACAACAGGGATAGTTTGTGGAAATATTACCGTCATCCATATGTTTCAGGGGTGTCTGAGCAATGTAAGTCTATTGTTGAAAAATTGAACAAAATCACACTTGATCATCTTGAAAAGACTGCAGCGTGTGAACTGAACAAGTATATCAGCCAGATATTGGCGGGTATTAAAAACATGGACGACTTTGTAACTATAATTTATAATTTTTCAAAAGCTGATGGTATAAACGATCCTATGTTTTGGCTCCGTTCAAAGCTATGGACGGTGGGATCTGGTAATCCCATCACCATTGGAATATCATCCGCGCCTAAAACTATTATGAATCTCACCCCTGTACAGTGTGGTGGGATAAAAGGCGCTGTTAGTAATTACATTTCAACATTTTATCAAAAACTAGGCGCCGCTGGTGAAGAGAGGGTGTTTGATGAACTTATGGAAAACAATTTGCCGGTGGTTAAACCTGGCAAAATTTGTAAATCCTTGTTTCCAATCTTCTCCACCACCCCAGATTATCTGTTTATGTCTGATAATGTGCAAGACAAAATACCTGGTTCGTTGATTGATTTTGGTCCTTACGGGTCTGTAATCGGGGTCGGTGAAGCAAAAACTTCACTCTTGTCCAATGCTTCAGCAAAAATTTGGTTGGGTGAAGGTACTCCAACTGTACAAGAATTGATTAATTCATGTAAGCCAAGTATTATAAGGAATTTGTTTACTTATCCGGGGGCTTGTAAAACTCCTACACCAAAGTGGTTAAAGGGGAATGAAGAATTACATGATAGTGTATTGAGCGCCATTAGGGATAGCATCAAATGGAAAATGATTTACTATGACCCACCAACATCGCATACGGTGGATGCTAGGAAAGTTGTTGAATTTGACATGTCTATCCCTGGTAATAACATGTTTCCAAAATTGACTACCTCTGAGATTGGCAGACAGATGTTATGCGAAGCTATCAGTGTCATAGAGTATGTAAATAATGAATATATCATGCTTGGTGGCTACTTTCCATCTATGTGGGATATAACTCCGGAAAGTAAGAGGCCAGCAGTTAGTGAAGAGGATTTTTTTAATCGTATTGGGATAAGTTGCGATGATGAATGTGATGATGATGATGATGAGGATGATGATGACCAAGTTCCTGAAACAGAGTTTCTGCTGGCATATAATCTGTTCTTTGAGCTTCGACTACCCATGAAATACATGATTGTTTTGGAAAAAATTGTTACTGAGAATCTTGTATGCGCACTCCATAAGGTAGCTAAAGCAACGTACACACTTTGATTATAACAAAAAAAAGCCAATTTCGTTATTTTACACCATTTTTGCATCCTTGTGATATGTCAATGGTGGATAATAATTATACAATGGATAGCGATTTAGCAGCCTTGAGTCGTGCAAACGACGTGGTTAATGCTATAAGCAATACTTGTAAAACTCTTGTCAAAGCTGATGATGGAAGTATTTTTATTTTGAATCAAGAAGGTGGACTAGAGGAAAGAATAATCAATCGTGACGCTGTTGAATGTGGTCTAGTACTGGAAAATTGTAAATCCGGTGATGACTTGCCCATTTACGCATTTAGCGAAAGATTTAAAGATGACATGCTTAATACTGTGTATAAATCTGTAATTCCTAGCCATAATACTCGAATGATTGATTTTCACACAAAGATTGCGTTGGGGTGTATACCTGAGTTGGTTCCCATAAAAACTCGTATATGTGCTCTATTCGGAGAGTATAATCTGACTTTGCGGGTTTCAAACTCAGATTTGGACACTTTTTTCACTAAACACAAGTGTGACAATCCTTTGTGTGTATCGAAAGATTTTTTTGTAATGTGTCAATCAGACTTAGAGCCACCTAAGCTTAATGTTTCGCATCCAGAATGGTTTTATAAGATGCCTGGGAAAAAGGCTGAAGATGAAGAGTACATACACAAATTTATTCAGTATTTAAAATTATTTTTAAAGGAACCAGTGTCTAGAAAGTGTGTCTTGTGCGACATTTTTTTCACTTTGACAGAAGGTGAAGATGCTATAAATTTATTTGGCTTACCCGAAGAATTTATCATGAATGAAAGTATTTGTAATTTGTATGGGAAGTTTAGCATGGACCCCGCAACTTGCTCTGTTGGTAGTTTAAAAATTGTCCAATGCAAGAATAATTTGGGTCAAGAGTACTTTGTGGTGCACCTTGACGGAAAAATCTATTATGGGGTTTAGTTGGCACATACTGCTAGAAGAGCCTTTGATTTGGATGGTTTTGGCACTGGCTATTTTGATGGCAATTTTAATTTTAATCCCCGTTGTTCATTGTATTTGTTGCTGTAAATCATTTAGTGATTGTTGTTTTTGTTGTTGCAGAGTTGTGGCAGTAAAGAAGAATAATACCCCCAAGAAGGAAGATAAAGAAGACTTGTTATCTAGATGTCTAACCAGGACCCAGGAGCTGAAGTAATTTCAGCTGACGTGGATGAATTGAACCTGCCGCTAGAATATTGTCATGACATTGATTCTGTGGTCAAGCACTATTCAAAGCTTTCAGGGGTTTTGTGTGTAGATCTTGATTCAGGAGGTGTGAAAGAGCGAGCGGAACAATTTATTAAGATTTCCATATCCCTAGTTGCGAAGGAGAAAGAATAATTATGTCGTTGTCATCTTATTCAGAGGTACCAATTAAGGAATGGATGTATGACTGTCTTGATATATCTACTATACAAAAAGTTCATGTAGACCCCTTTGACAATAGTCGATACAAAATTGTTGACAACGATGAACAACGACCAATATCTAATGTTACCTCTTCTGATGGGAATGTTTTTTATGATGTTAGTGTTTACCAGGCTTATAATGGCATTGAAACAACATTTAAAACTGAAAGATTAAATGATGGCAAATGTGAGCCTCAGACTGACGATTTGGCTATCCCGTTTAAATCTTTGAAAATAATGAATGCAGAAAAGACTAAAACAATGAAAAAACAGGCCAGAGAAAGGTACATACTACATAAACACAAGTCAACTAGGCATAGAAAATATTTAGTTAGTACCTTTGAAGAGGGGTCTGAGAATAAAGAAGATCGATTTAACCCATTCCCAAGGTATATGTTTTCTTCAATGTTTCGAAAGGAATACGATCCAGACTTGATATCTAGCATTTATGATTTGCTGGAGGGGTATCATATTGACCACCAAGTGATAGATGTTGTCAAATCAGCTCTCAAGTCTGTGTATTCGAAATCTTTAGAGAATACCATGGGTAAGATGAGCGAGAGAAAAAATAAAAAGTACAAGAAGCAACTTAGGTATGTCATGGCAAAATTATCTAAATTTAAGAAGAAAATTGTATTGAATGATGAATATGAAAAAGCTGATGATGAAGATGAGAAGGAGGAGGAGGAGGAGGAGAGTATTTAAGTCCGAGCGGATGCAGCAGACACATTGCTATTGATGTAAATAATATTATGTCGTGATGTACATTGAATTTTGTTGATTATTGTGTTGTTAACCCCGCCTGTTATGACTGCGCAAGGACGACAACCTGCGTCTACGGTCACTTATGATACCGAAGGGCGAAAGATTTACTTTGATAAAATCACTTTCAACGGGTTTTCTATCCATGTAAGTGAAATTGATAATGCCATATCTAGAGAGATACCTACGGGACAAATTTTTAATGCCTTTGGGCAGGATAAAGTATTAAAGGCTCACTTTTTGGTCGAATTGAATAAAATTAGATTAAGTGTGTTGGACAGTCGCTTTTATGTGCACTGGCAGAAACCTAACGTCTTGATCATCACTTATGGTGATATGAAATCAATGATGGATGGGTATCCTAATGGCGAGTGTGTGGATACCATTGTATGTGCTTCATACAAGAATTATGGCGAATTGGCACTGGTACCATACATTTACGACTGGAAATCATTGCCTATAATGACTAAAATGATACACGCACTAGTTATTGGCCTTATTTTGACATTGGTTACGTACTTTGTGAAGGATTCAAATCTCAAAGATTATTTTCTTGTTGCCTTGTTCTTTTTGAAAGAAAACATTGTTAACTATGTCATGGTATATTTTCTTGCTTCTGGTTGATTACTTTATAAATAAAGAATTGTGCACTTGATGGCTTTATGGGTGTACATTGATAAAAGAAACCCGTGTTGTCGTTGGTCATTACGTCAGTGTTTATAGTTAGTATTTGTTGAGTTAAACCTCAT
>JAOXNP010222152.1:0-14302 GCA_028571245.1 Chromodoris orientalis
TTACCAAACAGCTGGGTATGATAATAAAAATTCTTTCTTATTACCAAACAGCTGGGTATGATAATAAAAATTCTTTCTTATTACCAAACAGCTGGGTATGATAATAAAAATTCTTTCATATTGGTACACTATGGTCTAGAGGTATGGCACTCATACAAGGAGCCAACAGGCCCGGGTTTGATCTCCAATTGGTGCCATTTTCTGAAAAATTCAATTTTTGGATTTTTCCTGGTCCCTTGTGCAAGTTGTGGATGTTAAGGGGGGGTGGCTATGACATGACACAATTTTCCTATTTAAGTGGTTTTAAGCATTTTTTTCAACATCATTGTGTTTGTGAGACCAAAAAACGACACAATAAAGCTTACAACAACAAAAAGTTCATGTCGTCTTTGAATTGTGCTTCAAAAATAGTGCTGAGTAAGCAATTTTGAGCACAAATTTATTTTTAGTAGATCTCCAAAACTAACATACATAGAGCCTTCATATTTGATAATAGAACAGTTTTTGAAGCCCTCCACCACCTAACAAGGCTACTTTTTTCATATCTCTATTAGTTTTCAGATAATGGCTTATCCACTTTGGGCCATTTCCGATTATCGGAAAATAAGGGTACCCAAAAGAGAAAAGGACAATCACTCATAAATTAAGGGGAAAAAAACAAATATCTCTCTGTTAGGTGGTAGGCATATATTCAAAGAACATTGTGTGAAAGTTTCAAGTAATTCTGATAACAGGTTTCTGAGATCTACTCAAAATAGTGGAGCAGATTAGCCGAAAATAGCATTTTGAGAAAATCGGAAATAAAAATTTTGCGCAACCCAAACAGTATCAAAATACAATTTTTGCAGTACAAATCATACTAAATATGCAACATTGATATTCTAAGAATACTTTCTCTCAAGGAGAGCAAGTTTTAGGCACTTCAACATGATTTAAGACAATAATTTTGAACCCACCCCTCTAGAGAAAAAATGTAAGGATATACCTTTTAGACCTAGTCACCTCCCCCCGGCACATAAAACTCCCCATGTAGTTCTATCAGTCTCTGCTCATGTCTCTGTTTTGCCTCTGCCTTGACCTGCCGATATCTTCTAGCCTTCTGAGTGGCTGCAACCTGTGCCTTGAAAGTCCTGGTGTGGTCCCGCTTCATCCCACGTTTCATGGTTTCATGGCCGATGGGAAAATCCATGACATCCAGGAAGTCACGGCACGAGGTTGAGCCAAAGTTAAATTCTGCCACACCTACTGCTACAGCAATAGAGAGCCTCTCACGGGTGGCAAACTGGTGCTTTGGGCAGCGGGCCCATATCACAGCATGCGCACTCTCGTTTGCATTCTGTGTGGTCTGCAGTACACAGCGGCTCAGCAGATCGTCCGACGACATTCGCTCAAGCGTAGGGCGAATATGAGCAGCAACAACCTTTGTAAGAGGAGTACCAATGTTGTCAGCATGACTGCCTGGTGGTAATCCCCTGGCTTGGGCCTTCTGAAAGAAACACCAAGAGTCCTCTCCTTTGGGGCAGTTGTCGTGGTGGTGGTCATCATCTGTCGACGAGGCGTGATCCACTATGGCTGTAATAGCCTGCCTCATGGCCGGGACAGAATCGTTACCCCTGATGGCATTTGAATAATACCGCTGAAGCTGGCTGATGATTTCAGGACGTAACTTTCCATGTCCTTTCCCACCTAGAGTCACCTTTGGGGTTGCCTTGGACTTGTCGCTGACCAAGTTTCTCAGGGCTGTTCCGAAGCGCTTACCGACGTGGTTGACGCATTCGTGCTTCTCAACCTTGACTCCAGGGTAGGGATCGAGGGCGTGGATCTCAGACACCGTCTTAGCATCACCGTCACTGATAATGGAAATATAGCGCAAACCCTTCTGCACAACAGATCTACTCCACATCCTTATGGCAGCCTCTTTCTCCATGCCCCCACTTGGGCCCTCATAGTTGGCTTTGCATGAAGACCTGTGTGCAGTAAGCCATCTTCTGTGCTTCACAACATTCTCCGCCTCAAGACGCTTTCCTGTAGTGGCACATGCAGGACAGTAGCTGGTCAGGACTTCATAGTCAACAATGAGGCCAGTTTTCCGCTCTATCACAAGTCCAATGCCTGATTTAGAAGTGTGGCCTCGCTTATGCCAACTCCCATCGAATGACACATGAATGTCTTTCACATCTCCAGCCTGCTCAGGGTAGGCGTCCTTTACCTTTTCTACTGCTTTGTCAAGAATCTGCCTTGAAAAGGTGCCACATTTGTCACTGACAGTCTTTGTGTGTGCTGCATAGGTCTTATGGTGAAGGGATGGGATGTTCATATACTCTGAAAAGTTGCACAGGCCAGCATAGCCCATTCCTGAAGCACATGACGCGGCAACAGCTCTGCGATTAATGTCGAAGACAAGACCCCGTTTTGCTGATGTCATTGCAGAAGAAATGTCTTTGTCACAGCAACTACACCTAACAGCTAAGCACAGAGCTAGACCACTGTTCTGAGACTTATTGTTCACAAGAGAAAGTGAGGGAGTACAGCACTTTGGACATAAGAGACCAGTGACGAGAGGCGCAATTGCTCCAAGATCTACAAGCGTGGAAGGCAGCAATGTTGGCGGTTCAACTGGTGTCTCCTCAGTGTTGTAACCCAGTTTGCGCTTAGAAGCAGAATGCACTACATCATGTTCGACTTGGCGTGCTGGTGTTGAAGACGAAGAAAGTTCTGCTGGGATTGGGGAATCGGACTGACGTGAAGGTCCAGGCACGGGCGATGGTGATGATGTCACTTCGGGGGAGGAAGCTTTCGTCACCGAACGACTCTGTCGAGCAGTCTGAAGTTGCTGTCGCCTGCTCCGCTTCTTTCCGAAGCTTACAGTCTTGGCTGTATCTTGCTTTGGCATGATTGAATCTGTGAAAGACGACAGAGAAACAAGGATATTATGCAAACGTTCATATGCAATAGGCCTACTACTGCTGTCAAATCAGAAAAATTGGGCAGACGCTCCCGCCAGCCGAAGCTACTTTTTTGTTTCGAAAAGAAAAAAAAATTGGGCAGACGCTCCCGCCAGCCGAAGCTACTTTTTTGTTTCGAAAAGGAAAAAAAATTGGGCAGACGCTCCCGCCAGCCGAAGCTACTTTTCTGTTTCAAAAAGAAAAAAAAATTGGGCAGACGCTCCCGCCAGCCGAAGCTACTTTTTATTTTATTTCAAAGTGCAAAAAAAAAAAAAAATTAATTGGGCAGAACCTCCAGCCACTCCAAGCAATCAAAGCCCCTTGTAACTGAGGTAGATCTAGTCAGTAGTGTGGTGAAGACATACATTTACATTTACAGTGAGAAAGTCAGTATCAGTAAGCTACAGTACAGACTACAGTTGAGTCGAGTCTCACATTATTGCGGTGTAAGGGTAGCATATCTCTTGAAAAGACAATCAACACAGCAGACAAGGAATTCTAGATCAAGACTTCGTACTAGAAGTAGCTCTACATCAATCAATGTCCTTTCAAGAAGTAAGTAGATCTACCGGTAGTAAAGTAAGGTTGTAGAAGTAGGTTTCGGGTCTACACGTGCGTGATGGACAGAATGAAAGAACGGATGAAGAAAGAATGTTATTTTATGCAAATGTGCCAGCTCTCCCACTCTGGGGTTCGCTAGTTTGGACAGTCAAGAATCAATGAACAGGCACGTAACTACACTAGAATCATAATCAGTCATCATCTACTTACCTTTGGACACTAGAAGATCACTTGTATAGTCAGAAATGGTGGAGAAACAAGGCACAAAGCTTCACTTTCTTTGCGAGTCGAGGCAGTGTAAACAACATTCAAGATGGCGGCTCTAGGGGAATCCCCTTCTGTAACCAAGCGCTCGGCCAATGAGGACGCATAACAGCGTCACGTGTCGAAAACAACCAACCGACGTGCTGTACGGGGTTCTCAAACACGCGTAAATGGGTCCCCGGCTTATTTCTGTAACTGAATGAAAACGCGGTAATCGAATGCGACAGATCTCGAGCTTTCCGACGATACCAAACTTTAGTGGGTTGCTTTATTGGAAAGCCTTGTTGTCAAGGGGCAAAGATCAGCTATTTTTTGTTTTTTCGTCACTTTTTATAAGCACCTTAGGTATTTCAAACTCATTTTTATGTAGTTTACAGGTGTTTTAGGACCAAACCAAGTGTAGAAATGGATTTTAGAGATGTTCTTCCATATAAAACAGCACTAGACTCAGACACGGATTTTTTCCCCCAAATCGGTCTATCCAGGGGTATCGAGCCCCGCGGATTCCCTTAAAAAAAACAGTATGTCTTTGAGCAAGCAACTTTGTGATTCAGGCTATAATGTCATAAGAAAGCACATTAATTATCAATTACTGTATCAAAGTCAAAAATTTCCACAAAGGAACATTAAAGATAAGATCGATCTCATCTCAATTCACTTTCAACACAACAACTACAGGCTGACCCACATAAGTTGATACTGCAAAACTTGATTTTCTATGCCAATTGTTTGCGACAGCTACATCCCCTTTCCATATTATTCAATTGTTAAAAAGAAAAACAAATCATAAATTGACATCAACTTCATGATCACCATCCAGTGCTTTCAGTTAGATCCTCAAACTAGTACCCTGCACTTTTTTCTGTTTAAGCACAGATAAGCTGACCTTGCCATCGCTCCTGAAAACATGCACTGAAGCCAAACTTTGTCCTTACCTTGATCACTGCATCCCATGCAAGCTTCTACTCCCCTATTGCTGTCTCACCTAGCTTATTTTTATAGATGCCCATCTTAAGCATTGCTAAATACAGTCCTCAGCATCTTGCATCTTTATGAAATGTGAAGTGAAAGAGTAGGAAAAAGGGGGGAAAATGGGCTCCCTTTTCAGAGCTACCAACCCCATTTAAAGAAAAAGTAAGAGATTGCCTCTGTAAAAGAGGAATTTATGGACAAATAGTGTACAACTTGAAAAATGTGAGGACCAGTACACAATTAAATTGTTTTTCTAAGTTTTGTACTAAGTGTATATATTGATAGCAACTTCCTTAGAGTCAATGTTTGTATGAAATAAGAGACTGCCTTGTCTCTCACATGGATAAAGCCATCCAATTTGGGACTTTTTCCATATAGAGAAGCCATCTCCAGGACCTAGGTGCACAAATATTTTGCTTCAAAAGGGAACCAATGTCAAAGAAAAAGTATACAACTGCCAAAAATGTGTACAATTCCACTTTTTTAGCAGTACGTTGGCAGCACTTTTATTCCCTTCCTATGGTTGTGTTTAATGGATGTCGTTTTTGTTTAAAACCCCCCAATGAATTTGACCAGTGAGTAGTCAATGGTATAAGAGATGATCAAGCAGGCATGAGACCATCAGTCTTGATATAAAAAACACCGCACAAAATAACAAGAACAACTTACTGGTGGTACGGAAAGTGAGGGCCTAGAAGAAACAACATTGTGAACTACAGATGAAGGAACAGACAGACTCTTTTCTTTCTGAAGAAACATGGAGTACATAATGGGACCCAAGTACCCATAGGCAACGTTGAATTCATCCACAGTTTCTGAGCTGTCATGGAAGGATTTTAAAACATTGGGCAGGTACTTCTGTAAACATTGAAATATCTCATTATCAATAGTCATCAGGAGATGAGAGTTAACTCCACTATTGAATCATCTTCTTATCTATATTAATAAAACTGCAAGTCCCAGGAGTTGAACGCAACAGGCTTCTTTGTAATTGCACCTCAATCTCTCTCTTCAGCATATCCTTTCGGACGCAGCTTCCCAGATGAACCTTCCGTACAACTCTTGTCTGTTGCCATCCTCCATACTTCTGTTATGCCTGTTCCTAGCCATTCTTTTATGTCCTCTTCCCACTTTCTTCTCGGTCTTCCTCTTCCTCTTCTTCCTTCCACCTCTCCTTCTATTATCATTCTTTCTATTGACTGATGACGTCTTACTTGTCCAGAATAGCTAAATTTAAGTAAGTTGACTATATCTACTAGTTTGTCCTTTATTAGATTTACTCTTTCTGATACTTCTATGTTTTTTGTCCTTGTTGCCCATGAGCATATCATTGCAAAAGAGGATATCATTATAAGTGTAACATAAGATAGAAAAGCAAGAAAAGTGGCTTACCATCAATTGCTTTTTGATATGTTCAGCTGCAACTTTGTCAATGCTATTCAAAGCAGACCCTTCATTAGCAGTCTTTATTCTTTCTCCAAGTATTCAAATATAAGGAAGTAGACATGACTTTATGACCTGCAAAGACAGCCAAGAGGAAATATGATCTTATGTTGCTTTTGGTTCCATGAAATTTTCTTTCTTTCAATATTAATGTTACTCATGAATTTTTTATGGTTCCACAAGAAATATATTTTTCTTTTTATCTTTACATTACTCATGAAGTTTCTGAGGACTGTTTAGATAAAATTGAATATCTTTAGTTCTAGAAGTCATTTCTCAAGCTTATTCAGTTCAAATATTAATTCTTCAAAAAAGTAAAAAAAACAACAAAACATTGATAAGAGTCAATCCCACTCCCCTCACAAAAAAAACAACAACAAAGTATATTATACCTCCGGTCCTAGTTCACCCAACCCAGCAATGGCACCATATTGTGTTGCAAGGGCGGCATTTTCACATTGGATGGCCTTACTGAATTTTTTGGTCACTCTGGCCTGAATATTATTTGTATTGTTGCTGTAATTCCTGTGGACGAATAATTCAGTGTCGAGGTGGGAAAATAAAAACTTCATCCCTATTACTGTTATAAAAAAACAACATCATTCATAATCTAAAAACATCAACTGCTCATATTTAAGCTGCGAAATAGACTACAGAGTCATGCATCTTAATTGTTTGCATCTGAATTACACCTGATCATGAATAACCTCCTACAACTCATCTAGGACTTTGCTTCCTAATCTGTATAGAAATAGAAGACACATATTTCAGTTTAAAAAACAATGGCCCTATAAAAGGCACTAGTTGGACCAATGACAGAACTCATACCACAATAAAACTTAATTTGTACTATGAGTTATCTCCCTTGTTTGGGGATATTTTTCTCTTAGTTGTAAAAAGGTCTCAATTTCCTTGATGGCTTCACTCTTCTTGATCTTCCTCTTCCATTTGGCATCCCCTCCTCCATTATCATTCTTTCTAGGCTCTGATGCTGTTTTTAATGACACACACATCTTCAACCCCCCTAAAAAAAACAAAAAACCAACAAAAAAACATAATCACAAACATTACCTGCAAATCTGAGCCACAAGGCGTGCAGCAAAATCCCTAAGGGCCCAATGGTTGTCCATGTCTGGCCTCAGACAAAGCTGGCGGCTTACAACACAAGTCATCACAGTAGGCAGGAGGTCGTGTAACTAAAATAAATAAGAGACAAAGAAAAAAAAAAGTAAAAAAAAAAAAAGAACACAAAGGAAGAGTAATAATGTTTACTTTGAAACACTTTGGAGATTGTCTTTGGCTCTTTAATCTAACCACTCCCTTACCATACTTCGAACTTTTGTTACATTTTGTTTTTCATCATATTGATATAAATAATGCTTTATGTAAAAAACAAACCATTTTGCTAAATGTACTGAGCACATGACCTACCAAAATGGATGTACTTTATGACATAAAGGCCGTTATGACTACATCATCTCCTTCTTTTGCCCACAATCCACACAGACTACTCAAAGTTCAGCAAAAAATATAATCAATAATTTCTGTATGATGTTTGTACATCAAAGTAAATATACTCAAGACTTGAATTAAAGTTAGATATAACTTTATTAAATTTAGGTTGTGAGAGAGAAGAGAAGTGTGAAGAGCGCACGTATAGGTGAACGGTACAAGACAGAATGACGAACAAAGAAACACAATCTACTGTCGCCTTGGGGCCAATCCTCAATGTTGCTCATCTTAGGTTGGTATCGATTCTATGCGTATGAGGCGTGATATTCTACTAAGTACGAATATACTACATCTCCCCCTTTTGAGTAGGGATAGGTTACATTTCAAGGATGAATAATAATACAATAGCCTCCGTGATTTAAGGAAAACAAAACAAAGACAGCGAGAAGTGCGCATGGTATGGGTGCTTTGAAACAACAACAAAAGAGACTGAGACACTGAAACGATAACAGGAAACGATGACTGTTAGGTGTGACGATATTGATATTGTCATGCACTACAGTGTCCTAATCCGTGTTTTTGTCTCCGAATGTTTTCTTTCACTTCACGTTACTCAAAACAGTGTCCATCTTAAAGATCTAATCGTTCTGGTGTTTTGATAACTCTCCCATGCCGGGTTGTTCGTTGATGTATTGGCGAAGGTGATTTAGGTGCAGTGTCATTTAGTACGTCGCTAGCATTAGATGAATGCACTGCGGGAGATTGGTTTTCCTGTCCTGTGGTGTCAGGTGGGATGGGTACGAGATGACAACGGTTGCGACGGATGGAATTACCGTTTTCCGTCTTTACGTTGTAAGACCGGGGATTGGGGTGTCTGCTTATTACAGAGCCGTGTTTTCCTAAGTCTTTGACATAAACATTGTCACCTTGATTTAGATCCGGAGCGGGTTTGGCTGCATGACGCCTGTTGAAATTGCTCTGTTGTTCCCTCCTATACCTCTCCTCTTTTTGAAAGAGTGAGGGTAAATCGGTGCGAGAGGGTAGGAGGTTGTATTCCATGATAGGAACTTTCGTCCTAAGTTTCCTACCCATGAGTAGCTCTGACGGGGCGTATCCGTTTTGTAGTGGAGTAGAACGGTAGGAAAGAAGGGCGATGTAAGGATCGGTTGCCTTCTTAAGAATGTTTTTGACTGTTCGCACCATACGCTCTGCTTCGCCGTTACTTTGTGGATATCGAGGCGAACTCGTTGTATGGCGGAATCCATAATCGGTCGCGAAACGCTTGAAATCCGCGCTTGCGAATTGCGGACCGTTATCTGAAATTATAACGTCGGGGATGCCGTGAGTGGCGAAGATAGATTTCAATTTGTTAATAACACAAGCAGATGTGAGACGTTCAATTAAACGAATTTCTGTCCATCTTGAGAAATAGTCGACTACGACGAGATATGTTTTACCCTGTAGATCGAAGAGATCCATGGCGAGTCTAGACCAGGGGCGGTCAGGAAAGGAAGATGGAAGGAGGGGCTCCTTGATGTTTGGTCGAAAAGTGGCACATTTCCTACAGCTTTTGACCATGTCCTCAATCTGGCTTGTTATGTTGGGCCACCAAACAGATGTTTGTGCTAGGGCCTTACATTTGGTAATTCCCAAGTGACTCTCGTGCAATCTATTTAACACGTCAAGTCGCATATCCTGTGGGACAACAATCCTGTCGTTGTACAGAAGGAGATCGTCAACGATTGAGAAATTTCGTTGGTTATTCCAATATGGTTGGAGCAGAGTGTTAGAGGGAGGGTAAGCTGGCCAACCTATTTGACAGAATTTGCGAATTTCGCTGATAGCGGGATCAGTTTTCTGATGAGCGATCATCTCTTGTAGCTTTTGTGATGACGCTGGCAAGTTATCGATGGCCTGTCGAGCCATCAGTGTCGCATCATCGATGAATGATACGTCGTCATCCGTGGGATGAGTGCTTGGGGCACGTGATAAAGCGTCAGCGGTGACTTGTTGTTTCCCTGATACGTGAATGACTTGGGGGTTGTAGCGCATCAGGCGTAAACGAAACCGTTGGATTCTTGGTGGCATCTTGGCCAGTTCCTTCGTGGTGAGAAGAGGTACGAGCGGCTTGTGATCCGTTTCGATGGTGTATTTCAGCCCTAATACGTACTCACCGAAACGTTCAGATGCCCATGTAGCGGCGAGGGCTTCTTTTTCGATTACGGCATAGTTTTTCTCTGCATCGGTGAGAGAGCGGGATATGAAACTGACTGGTCTTCGTGTGCCGTCGTTTTGTACTTGTAGTAGTACGGCGCCAAGTCCAGAGTTGGACGCATCGGCAGCAATAATTGTTTCTCTACTTGGCGTGTAATGGGCGAGGACCGGTGTCGAAGTCAGTCGCTGTTTTATGTGATCAAACGCTGCTTCGTGCGTCTCGTCCCAAATCCAGGTCGAATCCTTTTTTAGCAATTGGCGAAGCGGTGCCGTGTCAGTTGCTAACGTCGGAGCGAATTTTGACAACTGATTCACCATGCCCAGGAATCGCTGGAGCTCAGTGACGTTGGTGGGTGCCGGGAATTGTATAATTGCTCTTAATTTCCCTTCGTCTGCGCGAATGCCCGAACTATCGACGACGTGTCCGAGATAGCGAACCGATGTTTTGGAGAATTCGCATTTCTCGTTCAGTGTGAGTCCAGCATCTTGCAGTCGTTGTAAGACTGTCCGAACTCGTGTGTCGTGAGTTGGAAGATCTGGCGCGTGTATTATGATGTCATCGATGTGACAGATTACGCCGTCTATGTCGGTGAGAATTTCCGACATTCGTCGCTGGAATATTTCGGATGCGGATGATATACCGAAAGGAAGACGATTCATGCAGAATCTTCCGAACGGTGTCAAGAATGTCGTATAGAGCCGTGATGCATTATCCAGTGGCACTTGCCAGAATCCACTACGCGCATCAAGCTTTGTATAATACTTCGACTCGGCAAGTTTCGCGAGATCTTCGTCGACTGAGTTGAGTGGGTGGATTTCCCTAAGAACGGCTTTGTTTAGATTGGTGAGGTCGACGCAGATGCGGACGGAGCCGTTGGCTTTAGGAACGGCGACCATTGCAGAGCACCAAGCAGTTGGTTCTGCGACTGGAGAAATGACGCCATCTTTCAACATGCGGTCGATTTCTGCCTTGACCTTTGGAAGAATTGGATGGGCAATTTTCCTGGCCGTGTAAATTGAGACTGGTGTCGCGTCGTCACGAAGTTTAATTTTGTATGGCTCTTTTAGTTTCCCGAGACCTTTGAATAGTGTCGGAAACTCGGTACGGAAGTCGCTGTTTACGTTGTTGATTCTCGCGATCAGACCAAGTTGTACGCATGCGTTGCGGCTAAGTAGGGCGGTTGGTTGATCGGAGAGGACGTACAACAATTCGTTGATTGTTTTCCCCTTGTATGTGAGCTGAGCAGAGAGCGTGCCAAGGGGCGAGAGAGAAGTGTTACCGGGACCTTTAAGTAACTTGTCGCATGGATGAAGGCTGAGGCCTTTTGCCCATTTGTCACCTACGACGGAAACGGCGGCGCCCGTGTCTAGTTTGAAAGAGGTGGGCCTGCCGTTGACGCGGATAACTGCTGTCCAGTTGTCAACGCTGGCAACTTGAAGAGTACCCAGGAATGAGTCGTCTTCTTCAAGTTGTACTTGTCGAATTGTTGGTTGCGACCGACAAACGACTTTGTAGTGACCTTTCTTTTTACATGCAGAACAAGTGGCTGACCTGGCCGGGCAGGAATCCCGTGGATGCGGAGATTTGCCGCAGTAGCCACATTTTGAGTTGCTTTTTGGTTTATTAAACAATTGTCTGGGTTGTTTGTCAGTCTCTCTCTTACGATGGGTCGTTCTATGATGAACCAAATCTACACGAGGACGTAATATGGTTTGGCTCTCGGCGCGTGCTTCCGCCTGTCTGTTAATCTGCGCTGCTTCATTTAGGGTAAGGCTTTGTTTGCCTTGTAATTGTTTAGAAAGCTCATCGTCTCTCACGCCTACCACGATTCTGTCTCTTATCAGCTCTTCTTTGAGAGAACCATAACTACAGTCTAGTGCAAGTTTGTACAGGTCTTGAATAAAACTATCGACACTTTCCCCTTGTTGTTGCAGTCTCTTGTTAGATTTAGCGCGTGCAAAAATAGTGTTCTTTCTGGCGTTAAAGTGCGTGTCGAAAGCCTCTAGAATTTCATTAAACTGTGAGCTTTCCTCATTGACACAGAGGGTGGCGAGAATGTCATCAGCGGTGTCACCCATGGTATATAAAAGGGCACTCACCTGCTCGAGGTTTTTAATGTAGGCCTACTGTACCTGAGAAACTTTTGTCGCCAGCGGGGCCAGGCTTCGGCATGTCCATCGAAGAACTTAGGAAGGGGAAGGCTTAAATGACGACGAACGTTTTCACCGGTCAGTGGGGTCGTCATGATTTCACTTTCCTCGTATGTATCCATAGTGAGAAATATACTTTTCTTACAATAATAGACTTATCACTACTTTCTTAGAGAAAAAAAAATCACCGCTGCCACCATGTATGATGTTTGTACATCAAAGTAAATATACTGAAGACATGAATTAAAGTTAGATATAACTTTATTAATATTAGGTTGTGAGAGAGAAGAGAAGTGTGAAGACCGCACATATAGGTGAACGGTATAAGACAGAATGACGAACAAAGAAACACAATGTACTGTCACCTTGGGGCCAATCCTTAATGTTGCTCATCTTAGGTTGGTATCGATTCTATTCGTATGAGGCGTGATATTCTACTAAGTACGAATATACTACAGGGTCTATAAGATACGGTAGTCTTGTTCTTAGCCAGAGTTAAATGGAGAAGAATTTTAGACTTTCTCATGAAGGGCCAAAAATTAAGGTATGATGTATTGATTTTGATATAAGGTCTGACAGGTAGACCTTTGGGCAAGTCATAAATTTTAGTACAGATGAAACTTGTACCAACCAATGGCAAAAGCTGTATTTGACCATCTAGCAAGGGGAGTAAGGGTGTAAAGCACAGATGCTTTATGTATGTCAGGATTCTTGGTAATTCCCCATTATAGTTGAGGTGATGCAAGACGAAGCTGAAGGAGAAAGAACCATAGTTTGTGGAGGTGACTTCAGATCTCCTCTGGAGGATCTAAACTTTAAGCAGATGGTATTGCTCTCCTTTCTTCAACATTGTACTACCTGCAAAGGAAAACATCTAAGATGTTGAAAGTGTCAGATAACTGGGGCAAATTTTACTGGAGATGTTGGAGATATTAATAGATACAAAGATAAGGATAATCTTGGCCAGTGAAATATTCAGTTGACTATCAAAGCATGGCAGGTCAAAAGCATAAGTGGACAGACAAAAGCCTTCCTTTTCAGAAGCCTAGTATTGTCAACTCTGTTGTATGGATGTGAAGCATGGAAGATGACAAAGGGAAAAGAGAGGAAACTGGACAGACTTCAAATCAAATGTTTCAGTTTGGCCTTTGGCTTCAAATTAAGGTAGCAACACATTCCAATTAGAGGACTACAAGAGATGGCAGAGATAGATGGGTTAAAAGTGAAGAGGTGAGGAGAGGGGAGAAGATGGAATCAGATTGGACATGTTATCAGCACTTAGTGTGATGGGATTACTTGTTACTTAATGAAATCAAAAGATTATGAAATTCCTCAGCATTCAATAAATCATACCAAGTGTTGCTTGATTCAGGCGAAATCCCATCATTCTGAAAGCATGGCTCCATCCAACCAAATTTCAAAAAGGGGGGGTATATATGCTGTAACATATTATAGGTATATTTCCTGAACTTGCATCTGATCAGTTTCTTGAGAAGTTTTCAAGATCTGCAATCGTGGAACATCTTTAGAAAGAAATTTTTTATACTATTAGAGACTCATAACGGCTCTTGAAAGGTACATTCTGGTGAAACACAACTCATATCACAGTCGTACATGACCTTGCAACAACCATTCACAAAGGGGGACTAACTGTTGCTTGATTTTACCGAAACATCCAATAAAGCACCTCACCAACAGCTACTTTACAAACTCTACTTGTATGCGATCAGATATAAAATTTGGATCGGATAACATCAGTCTTAATGTGAATTTCTTTTTTCAGGTGCCCACATCAGTTACCCATGGACCGAATTGAACAAAACGGCAACAGTGGGAAGCTCAGTTCTTGAGCTGATTCATCCTGTTGATTGGCAGATTGGGGATGAAATTGTTATAGCGACAACAGGGCCCAGACATAGCCAGAAGGAATCCGAGGTTGACATTTTTTTTCTTTAAACACTTTAGTGACATTTAGATTTACTGTTGTATTTGATATTGGAGCAAATGGCATTTAAATTCAGAAACATATTGATACAGTCATTATCATAAATCTGGTCCTCCAGGACATTGCATTGGTTTTGATTTTCAATTTTGTCTGTCACAAGATTGCCACAATTTTGGCAATTCTTGCTTCTTATTTTTTCTTTTTTTTTGTAATTTGTGGCATGTTTCTAAAACAATTGTTGAAACAACAGAAGTAAATATCAACACACATATTTTACAGAATTCATATAAACAATGACTCTCTCCTCTCTCTCTCTCTCTCTCTCTCTCTCTCTCTCTCTCTCTCTCTCTCTCTC
>JAOXNP010233261.1:0-14223 GCA_028571245.1 Chromodoris orientalis
ATCTAAGAAGTGTATTTCCGTGCTCCATACATAGTGCAGCGTTCATTTGATTCCGTACACTTCGTCAGGGCGCTACAACTAAAAGCTCTGCTACTTGTACATTTTCCATTGGATTTTCCTGAAAATGCACACTCAGCATGCTGAATGAATCAACTTGATACCCTCCAAATATCATTGCTGTATATTGACTTTGTCATAGGAGTAAACCTTTAACACCCCTCATGAATAGAAAGATGCATGATTATATGGTCAGACATTTCTGGTGAGAAATTTGATTATAAGTCAAGGAATAATCTTAAAGAAACAAAAAAAAAAACGCTTTAAAACAAATTATTTCACTTTTGCCAATAATTTGATGCTTTACAAAAATTGAGCATATCATAAGAAAATGTCTACGGTTCAATTAGGTACTAATTTCCTTCTCACTGATTAAGGCTTCCTTCAGTCTTTAAAGTAAGTGTTAAAAAAGAACATGATAGATTGTAACACTTGTTCTTGACTTTCTTCCAGGCAACAATGACCCAAACAACTACATGGTGACATGGTCCATGTTTAACAAGGTAAATCGTCACTGTTGCTACATGAATTATCGCTATATCAGTTGTTGCTGTTGGTACAACACTTGTTGCTGTTGCTATATCACTTGTAACTGTTGCTGGATCACTTGTTGCTGTTTATATATTGTTGCTGTTGCCATATCAATTGTTGTTGATATATCACTTGTTGCTGTTGATATATTGTTGATGTTGATATTTCACTTGTTGCTGTTGATATAGTGTTGCTGTTGCCATACCAATTGTTGCTGTTGTTATATCAATTGTTGCTGTTGTTATATCAATTGTTGCTATTGATATATCAATTGTTGCTGTTGATATATTGTTGCTGTTGCCATATCGATTGTTGCTGTTGATATATCACTTGTTGCTGTTGATGTATTGTTGCTGTTGCCATATCAATTGTTGCTGTTGATATATCAATTGTTGCTGTTGATATAGTGTTGCTGTTGCCATATCAATTGTTGCTGTTGATATAGTGTTGCTGTTGCCATATCAATTGTTGCTGTTGAGTATCAATTGTTGCTGTTGATATAGTGTTGCTGTTGCCATATCAATTATTGCTGTTGATATAGTGTTGCTGTTGCCATATCAATTGTTGCTGTTGATATATCAATTGTTACTGTTGACATAGTGTTGCTGTTGCCATACCAATTGTTGCTGTTGCCATATCAATTGTTGCTGTTGCCATATCAAGTGTTGCTGTTG
This sequence comes from Chromodoris orientalis, assembly GCA_028571245.1. Classification (NCBI taxonomy): domain Eukaryota; kingdom Metazoa; phylum Mollusca; class Gastropoda; order Nudibranchia; family Chromodorididae; genus Chromodoris; species Chromodoris orientalis. The sequence goes on from JAOXNP010233261.1 coordinate 1,263, forward strand.
CCATATCACTTGTTGCTGTTGATATATCACTTGTTGCTGTTGATATAGTGTTGCTGTTGCCATATCAATTGTTGCTGTTGATATATCAATTGTTGCTGTTGATATATCACTTGTTATGGTTGCTATTTCACTTGTTGCTGTTGCTATATCACTTGTCACCTTTGATATATCACTTGTTGCTGTTGCTATATCACTTGTTGCTGTTGATATATTGTTGCTTTTGCCATATCAACTGTTGCTGTTGATATATCACTTGTTGCTGTTGATGTATTGTTGCTGTTGCCATATCAATTGTTGCTGTTGCTATTTCACTTTTTGCTGTTTATATATTGTTGCTGTTGCCATATCAATTGTTGATGTTGATATATCAATTGTTGCTGTTGATATATCACTTGTTACGGTTGCTATTTCACTTGCTGCTATTGCTATATCACTTGACACTTTTTATATATCACTTGTTGCTGTTGCTATATCACTTGTTGCTGTTGCTGTATGACTTGTTGCTGTTGATATATCACTTGTTGCTGTTGCTTTATCACTTGTTGCTGTTGCTATTTCACTTGTTGCATATCACTTGTTGCTGTTGCTATATCACTTGTTGCTGATGCTATATCACTTGTTGCTGTTGATATATCACTTGTTGCTGTTGATATATCACTCGTTGCTGTTGCTATATTGTTGCTGTTGATATATCACTTGTTGCTGTATCATTTGTTGCTGTTGATATAGCACTTTTTGCTGTTGCTGTATCACTTTTTGCTGTTGCTGTATCACTTGTTGCTGTTGATATATCACTTGTTGCTGTTGCTGTATCACTAGTTGCTGTTGCTATATCACTTGTTGCTGTTGATATAACACTTGTTGCTGTTGCTTTATTGTTGCTTTTGATATATCACTTGTTGCTGTTGCTATATCACTTGTTGCTGTTGATATATCACTTGTTGCTGTTGATATATCACTTGTTGCTGTTGCTATATCACTTGTTGCTGTTGCTATATCACTTGTTGCTGTTGATATATCACTTGTTGCTGTTGCTGTATCACTTGTTGCTGTTGATATATTGTTGCTTTTGATATATCACTTGTTGCTGTTGCTATATCACGTTGCTTCTGCTATATATCACTTGTTACTGTTGATATATCACTTGTTGCTGTTTATATATCACTTGTTGCTGTTGCTATATCACTTGTTGCTGTTGGTGTCAATTAAGATAATTGGGAAATTATGTTTAAAATTGTTGCTGTTGGTGTCAATTTTTTTTTTTTCACATTGCTACATACTCCTGACGACAATTTGAAAAATGTCAGTTCTCATTTTTCTTAATCCTTTAATATTCAAACTGATTTGGTGGTGGAGTTTTAATGAGGTCTTTTTGAAACTCATTGAGAACGTCTGGATTGTCAGTTCAAGACCAAGCCCATGTTGATTCTCAACAAGGTTCTTGCTATAGGTTCATCTCATATTTGCTTCTCATTCTTTCCCTAATTTCTGTGCCTCTCTGTGATTGGTTAACCATTCAATTGATGGCCAGTGATCACCTCAGTAGATTTTTTTGGCCAGCAAGGCTTGTCTTAAAAAATTATATCATAACTGATGACCTGAGGAATACAGGCCTAAGCAGTAAAGTATTCACAGAAAAACTAGATAGCATTTGGCTCAGTTTTGAAAGAACTAAAAACACTCATAAGTATCATTATGGTTTCACATGTAACAAGGTATGTAGACGGTATGTGTTGCCTCATGAGTGCTTTCTGATCCGATCCCTTCTCTTGTTAGTAAACCCAGCCATTGTAGTGACAACAGGGACACAACACTACAACGATATGTGTTGAGTCACACCTGTAGTCTGCAGACAATAGACTCTTATTCTGTATTCGTTAAGTCTTCAAAAGTAGCAATCAATAAACTTTGTCTAAATTTTCAAAACACAAAAGGCAAACCATGATTACCTTACAATGAATGTGAGAGAATAGCTGAAAATATAAAAGGCGTATCATATGGTACGCCTAGGGCTTCATCAGATTTTCAGTAAGAACAAAGGCGTATCATATGGTATGTCTAGGGCTTCATCACATTTTCAGTAAGAACAAAGGCATATCATATGGTACACCTAGCGCTTCATCATATTTTCAGTAAGAATAAAGACGTATCATTAATTATGACGAAAATATTGAAATTATTTAAAATTTGAAGGTACCATGAGATTGACAACAAGAACATAGGTATAATAGAGAAATATCAAGGTGTTATGACCAAAGGTAATAAAATAAAACGGTTTTTCATCTCTCCTGAAAAGTTGCTATTTTATGATACGCCCCTGTTCCAACACATCCCCTTCCCAATAAAAAGTGCATTATCTCCAAACCGATCCCAACATCCCCCTCCCCCAAAAAAGTCAATTTTTTAATGGGACTAGGCCTAGATCTAAGACCATTCATTAAGTATACATACATTATGCATTTTCATAAGGAAGAGGAGAGGGAGATGCTGTGCCAAAGATATTTTATGGTTGCTCAATGAAAAAGGCTCTTGAAGGCCTGTAACAGTTGCAATTCATTCTTGGCTATGATAAGTGATGGCAAGAGAGAGAGAACATGTGGGGCTTCAATCAGCGAAAGTCATTAGAGTGTAGAGTATTGGACTCCGTATTGTCCACCAGTCCAAGACTTCAAACTCCTATTGGTGTTAAACCAGGATTATGCCGAAATGTTGACTTATCATGCAGTTTGCATACCGTTATTCTACAAGTTGAGTAAGTTTCAAAGGGTCTTGGTAGGTTTCAGAAGATTCCAGTAGGTTTCGGACGGTTTTGGGAAAAAAGAAGCATGATGTTTCGGTAGGTTTCGGACAATTTCAGTAGGTTTCCAACAGTTTCGGGAAAAAAGGAGCACCCATTATTAGAAGCTTGCTGGAAACCTCTTTGGTTACATTCTGAGAAGAGACATAGAAATCTCGGCAAATAAAGCAACACAAGCCTCTTTCATCACATACGGTAAGAAATTCAAAGGGCGACCAAAAACAAGGCTCCCAACTGTTCTACACAGTGATCTCGCACTTATCAACCATCCACCTAGACTCCATTCAACTAACGGACTGGATAAGATCAATGAACTTGCACAGGACAGAAAACAATGGTGAGAACTGACAACTAAAATAAAGAAAGCAGCCGAAGCATCGCAGATGGAGCACTGGGATGCGATACAGCTATATGTCAGTAAGTCAAATCAATCAGTTACTAATTAGTCAATCAATTTTTGTTTTTAATTTCAGAATAAGCTACCATATAAAACCTTCACCTTCTGGGAATGGTTCCACGCCATCCTAAAGCTGACGAAAGAATACCTGAGTGATCTGTGGAAGAATGAGTAAGAATTATTCATAAGTCATCTTATCGCTTACCTGCTTTTATTATAATTCCATTAGACCTCGACTTCCACAATGTCATTGTCTTGATGCATGGAAACAAAGTACAAAAAAAGATACCCCACATGATGTGACCAAAACTATATGACCCCTGTCTAAAAGTTCAATTTTTTTCAGTTTAAGGAAGTTTGGTATAGAGACAAACATAATGCAAATGACACTTAACTAGTTTGGTGTATTGATTTCATAATAATACTTACTTCAAGGCATGAAGTAAATTATGTGTAGTGTTGTGTGTCAGAGATGCTTCTTTTCCGGCAAATGCCGATAAATCCGGCATATGCGAAAGTTCCAGAATCATCCGACACTTGTGAAAAGTTTGGCAACCGGACAGCAATGGAGAAATTAAAAGATTATCAGTTGGTGTCTTTATTAAGTAATGGCACTTCTTATTAGCCGCGCCGGCATTTTTTTTCAGGCCATGGAAGCATCTCTGTGTGTGTATGTGAAAGAGAGAATAGCAATAACACAGGCAATGCCTGTAGCTTTCTTGATTCTTAGTGTACCAAATGTATAGTTGTGTGCCTGTAAGAATATGCCATATTGCACTTCTCATTTAATAATAAGAGCACCAATGATGTCGTCATCTGTCGGTAGTGCTGCTGTATTACTTGACATAGTATTCATTGTTTTATAATGTGAACATAGTAAAAGTGAAGCAATTATCAGTTTAAACTTTGTGTGTATGTGTTTGCAGATGTGTCTTTGTGTGTATCCAGACTGTGCGAGTTGTGCATGCAAAAGTATCCTTGACAGTTGGAAATAGTACAAAGGATAGGCAAAAGTTCTACCATTCTTTCCTCCCGTCTGTCTCTACCCTCGCAAATCTTTGAGCCCGAGGCTGGACATCGCCAGGAAGGGTGTCCACTTTATTAAAACCTGTTGAGGTCAGCAAAGCCATTAAGCAGATGTCCACAGGCAAAGCACCAGGTGCTGACGCAATTCCAGCAAAGACCTACAAGTCAGGAGGCTCTGCCATCCTCACCCACCTCACTAGCATGTACCAATCCATGTGAAGCAAGGAATAACTACCACAAGAATTCAAAGATGCCACCATTGTCCATATTCACAAGCTTAAAGGAAATTGCTAGGTTTGGGACAATCACCAGGGAATCTCTCTCCTGTACATAGCAGGCAAGATTCTGGCCCGTGTCCTCCTAAACCGCTTGCTGGCACATCTGGAGCAAGGCCTCATTCCTGAAAGTCAATGTGGATTCCGTGCAGGATGAGGAACCATTGACATGACCTTTGCTGCCCGTCAGTTGCAAGAGAAATGTATTGAACATCATCATGACCTGTACATGACGTTTGTTGACCTGACCAGGCCTTCTACATTGTCAGCCGCGAAGGACTATGGGCTATCATTACAAAGTTTGGCAGCCCTAGCAAAATTTATTGCAATCGTATACCAGTTTCATGACGGAATGACAGCTAGAGTCCTGGACAATGGGGACACATCCATATCATTCCCAGTGATAAATGGAGTTAAACAGGGTTGTATACTGGCCCCAACTTTGCTCAACATGATGTTTTTAAGCAATGCTGTCTAATATGCCTTTAGAGAAAATGAATCTGGCATCAACATCAGTTACAGGGCTGTCGGAAAGCTGGTCAACCTCAGATGATTCCAGGCTGTCACAAAGGTGAAGGACACTGTCATAAGAGAATTCCTTTTCGCTGACGACTGTGCCCTAAATGCGAAAGCAAGAAATGCAGCTGGAGATGGACAAATTTTCCTCTGCCTGCGAAAACTTTGGTATCACCATCAATATCAAGAAAACAGAGGTGATGTATCAGCCCGCCCCAGGAAACCAGTACCACAAACCACTGATACTGGTGAGTGGGCAGACCCTGCAAACTGCAGAGACTTTTACCTACCTAGGCAGCACCCTCTCACGCTGTGCCAACATTGATGCCGAGATCAACAATAGAATCTCCAAAGTAAGTGGCACCTTCTGGAAACTCAGGAAGAAAGTCTTGGAAAGAAGAGGAATAACAAAGCTGAAAGTGTATCGAGCTGTTGTCCTCACTATCCTACACTGTGGCTGCAAAACGTGGACTGCTTATCAAAGACATGAGCAAAAGATCAATCACTCCTATCTCAGCTGTCTCCATAGCCTCCTACACATCAGCTGGCAGGACAAAATCCCAATTTGGAGTTTTTGAGACAGGCACACATTCCAAGCGTCATTACCATCAAGCGCAAAGCCCAGCTGAGATGGGCAGGCCACGTCACCCGCATGCCGGATGACCGCATTCGAAGCAGTTACTCTTTGGCGAGCTTGCTGAAGGGAAGCAAAAAGTTAGAGAGCAAAAGAAGCGTTTCAAAGACAGCCTAAAGGCCTCTCTCAAGGACTTTAACATTAACAAAGATATCTGGGAGAGACTTGCTGCCAACCGTCCCTCCTGGCGAACTGCAACCTCAACGGGTCTGAAGAAGCAGAGAGCGTCATCTCCGTCATGCTGAAGAGAAACGCCAAATGCAAAAGGCTAGAGCAACCAACAGCAAAAATAACCAGCCTACCCACGCCTGCCCTACGTGTGGGAGAGGAATTCTTGCCCGGATTGGTCTCATCAGTCACCTCAGGACTCATTGTAACAGCCCCCCAAACAATTGATGTCATGGTCATCTTCGAACCCAAAGGACGAACATCATAATGTGACAGAGAGAGTAGCAATAACACAGGCAATGCCTGTAGCTTTCTTAGTGTACCAAATGTATTGTTGTGTGCATGTAAGAATATGCCACATTGCACTCCTTATTTAATAATAAGAGTACCCGGGACGTCTTCATCTGTCGGTAGTGCTGCAGTATTACATGACGTAGTTTTCGTTGCTTTATATTGTGAACAGAATAAAAGTGAAGAAGTTCTTAGTTTGACACTGTGTGTGTATGTACATGTGTTTGCAAATGTGTGTTTATAAGTATGTGTGTATGTGTCTGTATCCAGACCACACGAGTTGTGCATGCAAAAGAATCCTTGACAGTTGGGAATAGTACACAAAGGATAGGCAAAAGTTCTACCATTCTTTTCTCCCATCTGTCTCTACTCTTGCAAATCTTTAATTGAAACCTGTGTCAAAAACATGCATAGCCTTCAAGGAGGGGACCTGCTGTGGTGACCTCAGTCAGGATGAAACATGTGAAATAGATGTATGTGAAGTAGTTTCCAAACACTTTACTGCCAAGTCAAATTGTGTCTTGATATGATTTTGTAGGAAGCAAAAATTCACAAAGTCTTAGACTAATCAGTCAACTAGGAAATGGCCACAGCATAAACATCAGGGCTGAGAATGTTCCAAGTAGAATCGGAATTCTGCATGACCGGTCAGATTAAATCCACTTGGAATGACTCTAGAATGCATTATTTAATGCCTAATTTTCAAATTTTTTCCAACCCCCTCGCACGGGAGCATTCCATTTTCCTCTTCACTCAGTGTTGGCCATTCTCAGGCCAGAAACATGCATATGCACCACAACACAAAAATATTTACCAAGAAATGCCTCACCTTTAGCCTTTTATACATTTCTTCAAGTCATGTCACTTGATTTTATTCATATGATTCCAGGACCATTGTTGGATTTGTGACTAGGGATCAGGCTTCGGAATGGCTATCAAATCAGCCCATTGGAACTTTCTTATTGCGTTTCAGTGAGTCGGAGCTTGGTGGTATCACCATTACATGGAAAGGTATGTACAAATAAGGGTTTTCATGTTAGATAGGTTAGTTGTTTGGTTGTTTTTTTTTCAGGTACAGGCTTTACATTTCCTGACTATTTTCAGAATTCCCACAAATTGTGTGGGTTTTAAGTTTTGGTCATTCAACATTGGATCTTGGCCAGATTTATAACCCCTTGCATCATGAGGATATAGTTCTCAGTTCATGGCACGGACATTTACCAGAAACCAACGTTCCATCAAACAAGGCTACTTCACTCTCTTGGTTGTAATCACATTCTCCTAAGAGCAATGATTAAAATTGTTGCTAGGTTTGATAATTTCATGCTGATGCCATACTTGATGCAATGAGGAACATTGTTACTACAGTAGTATCCGGTTAAACGTATGGTGCTTGGGAGGCCCGGTTAACATGAGTTTAGGAGATGCATGCCATTGTAAGAAGTAATAAAAATTATCAGTTACTTTACAAGTTTAGATAATAAAGAAAACTTATATAGCGCCAATTAATAAATAATTCTCTAAGCACTTTACACAACCTAGACAAAACTAATACAATCGACAAACATTCAAATTACAGCATAACAACTTACAATTTGTCATACGTTCACTCAACTAATACATTTCCATAATTATATAAACAAAACTAGGTAAGTTAAATACAATCATCATTACAAAATTAATTGAAACGAAATACAAGAACTTGTGAATAGATTTTTTAACAAGGACATTAGCTTTCAATTTCAAAGGCTGTTCAATGTAGCGACATGTATTCTGTGGTGGAATCTCGGAGAATGACAAGGTATGACTTAGATCTAGATAGGGCCTAGATTTGACAGGATTAGCATCACAATCACAGCACACAGTGTGTGTGTGTGTGTGTGTGTGTGGTGTGCATTGGCACCTACCCTATCATGATTCAGCCACTGAAGCATGAGGACGTAGGAATCTAGGCATAAGAATGCTGCAGTGCTTTGTCCTGTCAGCAATGCTGCATCCCAATCTGGTGATCACTCACTCCAACCGGAGGTATCATCGGTGAATTAAAATATTGATGCATCTTGCTTCCATGATCGTTTCACTATACTGGAAGTCATGAAACATATCGCTTTAAAAAGGCTTAATGCCTTTTTCCCTTACCACTGTCATCCAGGTAGCAAGACTCAAGAAGGCTAGGCACATTCTGTTCAGTGTCAGTTCCACTCGGCTGTCTAAAATGCATTCTTGTGTTGTGAATGTTGAAAGACAGTCTCTGCTCTAGATCTGAAGTTTCCAGGTCAGCCAAGATTTATCATTTTTCCCTTTGCTTTCATGAGCACTGTGGATCTATTTTTTTGAAGGTTTATTTTGGCCAGAGGAATTGTTCAAGCGGTCTGGCAAAAACAACCCCACAAGGCACAGTCTCTGGCAGAAGAAGAAAAGGCAGACAGAAGAAGAATGGAGAAGATAACATCAAGGACTTGAGCTGAGAGACACCATAAGGATGGTAGATGGAAGAGAGAAGTGGAGGAGCATTGACATGAAATCTTCACAGGCGACCCAACGAACTGCACCTTCAGTTTTCAGTCACACTGAGGAAACCAGTAGTGGCATAGTCGCATGGGTCCAAGTTTGGACAGAACAAGTTCATGAAGAGATATTCTGCTTGAATTTATCCAGTGATGTGGAGTTTACAGAAAAGTTATCGATAGTGCAGCCGAAAAATGAGTTTTTATAGATTTTTGTGTCTGACAGAGGTATGTTAAAACAGTTACTTATATTGTTTGTGGCGTATGTCTCGACAATATTTTCAAATAAATGGTCTTTAAATTGACACAGTAGGATGTGAGGCTTTTGAGATTTGGGGCAGGTCCAACTAGTCATTAGGGGAAAATGATGGAACCATTCCTAAATAATTTTTTACTTAGCCTTAGTTGTTACCTTCGATCTTTTTGGTCAGGAAGATTTTGTTGATGCAGCATTTCATTTACACAACCTGGTGTTTTAGAGGTTTTGTCACAAGTGATGAATCTCACCCCTTTACATTGGATTTTCTCTAGTTTGTTGAAGTCTTGCCCCAAGTAGAGATTCCAGGGTATTGCTCCATATCCATCTCATGTCTGACAAGTGATAAATATGAATTTTTATGTCATTCTACAAGGCAGCATCTGAGATTCCGTCAAAGAAAACCAATGGTGGAAGATGCTTTTTGCATTATTGATATGATATGGTGGCCTCTTTTAAGATCATTTGATATGGTAATTCGAAGATAGGGGCTTTTTTTAACTTCTTCTAGTACTGTGTCATCTGGATGATACTTGTAGCATGATTTTTTCTTGATGCTAAGTATTTGACACTCTTTAGCATTGAAGTGCATTCCCCAGTCCTGGGCCTGTTTTTCTAAATGAACTTTGGTCACTTTGGAGGATTTCATGATCAGAGACTGAATGTATGGGGCAATAACTCAGAGAATCATCGGCAAAGAGACTCACCTGAGATGAAACACAATCAGGTAAATCGTTGACATGAAAAGAAATATGAGGTGGGCCAAGGACTGTGCCCTGTGGGACACCTGATGCCACCTGATTATATTTCAAGATCTAATTCCGTTGTCTTGATCTATATCTTTGATGTTCAACATAAAGAATTCTGAATGTTCGCATCCTCCATCTAAATACAATCAGATTTGGAAAAGCGATCATGCACTTCAGTATAAAGGAACAGTTTGATCTGACAATGGGAACTTCTAGCGCTTGCTATGGGTTTTGCAGGTGCCATTTTAGTACTCATTCTGGTGATATTTACAAATATTTAAAAACAATGTGCTACTCAAAAGCATGTGAATACTCCTTCCTCCTCAATTCTTCTTTTTGATTTCCTTTTAAAAGGTTAAAATGGCTAAAGATTGTAGTGCTGTCATACTGAAGTTATTTTTACCAAATTTCTTAGGGAAAAGAAACTTGCCACTTGCCATGGCAGATGATGCTGGGGTTTTGCTCAGGGCATGAATTAATAATAATATAAAGCGTTGTTTCTAACTAGTGAAGAAACCAAAACAAAGTGTATGCGTGTGCAAACAAAAAACTACTAAATTCTTCATGAATTAGTAAAGAATAGTAAAGAATTTATGTTAAAAAGTTGAAAACATAGATGCCGATGGGGTAATGACTCTCAACAAAAACTTTTACCATTGGATTATTATAAAGCGAAAAAGGTGACAGAGGTGTAATATCATTTGATACACTGTCTTCAAGTACTGCAACTGTCAAATATATAATATCTGATCATGTGCAACAAACACACACATCATGGACAACTGTATTAGCTTTAATGCTGGCATTGCATGTTATGGTTGAGAAAAAATCTGCTGCCCACCTACATTAGAAGAATGATATTTCAATTGGTGACTATCCTTGCCATAGGATCAATCTTACTGCCTCAAAGGCAGCCAATAACTTGCCTCATAAGCAGGACCCACTTTTAATAGATATAATGTATTTCTTCTTGGACAAATCTTCAAAAAGAGTGGCAAGATTGAAGGAATTGCATGAGATTCTTTTGGTGCTGAGAGTCATGACATTCTCAAACATGTCAATATGAGATGGCTGTCTCTTGGACTGTGTGTTTTTGGTTTAAAAGAAGAATGGTTTACATCTTTCGGTACTCTTTCTTGAATTGTCAGACGAAAAGACGTCCAAGACAACGTATTCCAAGGTTGAGGAGATCTTGAAAAGCAAAAAATTACAATATATGAGTTGAAGGTTTATGCTCTTATGTTGGAAAATGTTTTCAAGATTTTTGAGCAAGGAAATGCAGTCCCCCAAAGGGATGAGCCAATGATAAGCAAAATCCATTTTATCGAAGTCATTAATTATGAACAGTGCATGCAGTTTGTTAAGCCTACAGCATGACAAGCTCAAGATGTACTAGCATTAATTGATGTTGACAAGAAAATCATTCTTTTGGAATCCTTAGTGTAAGATTTAGGGTACAAATGTAGAAAGTTTGGTGAGAAGGAGCGAGCTGGTGACCTGAAAACAAATTTTTATGAATCTGCTAAGGGATATTTTCAAGCTGCAGTTTCTTGCTTCAGAAGAAGTGCAATTTGGACCATGCCCCCATTATTCATGCAGCTGTTGCTTATCCATATTCCAAGTCAATAGAACTCTCTTTATTCACTTGAGGGTTTTTTTTGGAAAGCTTTCACTCATTTCTGCCCCCGTCTCTAGACTTAAGGACAATCCATCAACAAGAGAAGAGGGTATGGATCATATCTGTCATTAGTTTAAGGAATGGCAGACTTCACACCTTCCTTGTCTCTATGCTGATAATGTGGATGAATATTGGTTCTTTCTATCACATCTGAAGAGCCAGATTGGATGCCACCAGTTTCCCATGTTAGCTCAATGCATGCTTGGAATACTCTCATTGTTTCACTCCAATGCAGCCTGTGAGTAGCTTTTTAGCATAGCGAGACTTCAAGAATAGCACATCAAATAAATTGTTGAATCTGTTAGCATTTGCAAGACAAAATGAGGCTTGAAGTCATCATCCCATTACAGTTGGTAGATTTAATGTATCATACTATACCATTGTAGTTGTTAGATGTAATGTATCAAACCATTTTACTTGGTAGATGTTATTTGATGTACTATTTCAGAGGCGCCATCTGATGTAAGGAGTGTAGCCCCTTTTACCTCAAAGGATCTTACCATCCGTGGCCTGGCAGATTGCATCAAGGATTTGTCCAAACTGAAAAACCTGTACCCTGACAAGCCAAAAGATGACATGTTTTCTAAGTATTATTCAACAACCAATGGTAAGTGTTTTCTAAATGAGGTAACCAATGATACATGAAGTTTTCAAATGCAATATGGAAATAGGGTAAAGGCCTTAGGATTTTGTAAGACACATTCTATTTTGTTTACTCTTCTAATTTAAACAGAATGTTGAAAATGCTCAACAACCTGAAGGAGATAATTTATATAATAATATTGATATTATAAGGAATTTTATGTAGTGCCATATCTATGAGGATCAATTGAATCATGCTCCTTTGTTCTTTTTGATGACCCATACATGAATCATAAATCGCTTACATAACATGTAACATCCTGCACGATGTAATAGACAATTACGATTAGCATAAAATGTACTCCGATCTGCAAATAAGTTGTAATTTCAAAAGTCAATACATTTTGACAACATGGCTGGCACAGTGGCACAAAATTAAAGCTAAACTGATAATGAATTTTTTTCAAGATAACCCTTTATTAGGCTACATACAAACCGGGAACAGCATAGTGCATGAGCTGACACAGCCCACAAAGAATGAACTGTAAGTTTTAAAAGTCGGTATGGTAATAAAAGTGACTAAGATTACAATGAAGAAATCAATAGCTTTACATACATATCACTGTGCTAAGCATAAGACAATTTATAACATTGCATCCTTTGTCTGTTTGTTTTCTTCCTTTATCAAGATCAGCAAGTTGGGAAGAGTGGCTATTATCGTGTCGGCTTGATAACCATAATCCCAGGGTAAGTCTTAAGACTTCTTTACTCCTTTTCTCATTGACAGATTTCTAAAGTTAAGTCAGTTTTCCACACAAATGAAATGCTACCAACTGTAACATAAAGTAATACACTGCAGTCTGTTTAAGTTAAACCCTTCAGGACCAATGAAAATGTTTATCTTATCCGAGGTTTATCTTATTTAAAATCCAGGGGAAACAACAGGGAGAGTGTGGGGGTGATGAGCCTGAGAAGAAGAGAGAGGCTGAGTGAGGGAGATGGTTTGTTCTAATCTCTCTCTCTCTCTCTCTCTCTCTCTCTCTCTCTCTCTCTCTCTCTCTCTCTCTCTCTCTCTCTCTCTCTCT
>JAOXNP010244363.1:0-14074 GCA_028571245.1 Chromodoris orientalis
AGAAGAAGAAGAAGAAGAAGAAGAAGAAGAAGAAGAAGAAGAAGAAGAAGAAGAAGAAGAAGAAGAAGAAGAAAGAAAGAAAAAGAGAAAGACAGACAGAAAAAAGAAAGAAAGAATGAATGAAAGAGGAAGAGGAGGAGTCCTGCAATGATTTTGAAAGCGATCTATCCAGAAACAGTTAACAGCTACTGAGCGGAAAAAGTAATGCTCGACCACTTATTACTGCGACGTAGATCTATGGACAATGAAAAAACAAAAACTACATGGCAAGGAACATCCAAAACCACCAAGATCAAGCTTCTACGATCCTGCATATTCCCAATCGCCATATATGGCTTATTCTGGCCACATCAAAATGCATCAAAATCTCGAACGAACAATCTTTGAAGGAAAACTGCAAAACAAACCCCCTTACCCATTCCCCAAAACGGGAAACCCGCCATGCCCAATACCCTTAAACCAAGCGCGCGGGGCGTCTGAGTGGTAAAACATATTAATTTGGTCCGATCCCTGTGCCCCTAGCTCAGGGATGTAGCGTGAACTATCCCTGTGACCCTAGCTCAGGGATGTAGCGTGAACTGGGTCGGAACCCCATAGCTATCATCAAAATTTACCTTAAATTGGATATTTTCCTTCTAGCTGACATGTATTTGCTTTGAAATTATTTTGTTTTTGTTTTGTTTTGTTGTTTTTTTGAGTGTTTTTTTCTTTCAAAAGGGTCACTATCTTTGTAGAAACCTCCCTCTATTTAGTATTTAAAGTCAAGGTCGTTTGTACAAAATGGCGTTCTCTGAAGAATAGTCGACTGGGCTGGAAAAAATTTGACTGAAGAAACCTTAACCCTCAGGTAGATCTAAATATTCACTGTGACATTAAATTCATAATGGAGCATTGGCTCAGAAGTGTAACAGTTACAGTAGGTTCTGATTTAACTCATAACAGTTTTTCAGACAAGCAGACCACATTGGCTGATCCAGCAGTGACTTTAGGACAGGACTACCTTGATGGGAGGAATTCTTTAGCATAGGATCTCTATCTAGATGTAGATTTACATTGAATATCCGCAATAACGCCCCCCCCCCTTTTCAATCCCAACTCTCTCTCTCTCTCTCTCTCTCTCTCACACACACACACACACAGACACACACGCACGCAGCAACACTACCAACTAATGCTAATAATATATATACGGGGCACTATAACTGCAACTATACTGCGAAACAAAGTACGGTAAAAAAGACCTACAACTACAACAAAGCATGTAGTATAATATTGTTATGTAACCAAGTAATATGTAGAGGGCTAGTATATGTGTACCCTCTCTCTCTCTCTGAGCGTGTGTGTTGTGTGTGTGTGTAGGGGGAGGGGGAGGTAGAGGGTACCCGATCAGATCGGGAGGGCTGGCTAGTCTGTATTTTGTTAGGAAATTTCACCCTTAATCTCAAAATTTTTCCGACCACATATGAAAAATCCGACCAATTTCCAAATGTCCAACTTCCCTGGACACCCTGCACATGAGAACTGGCATGCTGATTTCAAGGCAAAAGAAAGGAAACCCTGTAGTAGATGAGCAGTGGGGACACAATGGCCAGCTCAGGTAGGCTCCTCAGGGTCTAGGCCAGCGCGCTCTCTGGTCTAGGCCTATAATATATTGTCGCTTTATAATGACTAGAATAGAAAAGGTCGCTCTGACCCAAGCTCGACTATCCTCCGCGAACAACACAATCTTTGCGAACATTCGAACATTCGTCAGGAAATGTGGGGAGGGACCCAGTCCTCCAAATTTGAGGAGATTTAAGGAGGAAATCCAAAATTTAAGGAGATTTGAGGAGATTTAAGGATGAAAAATAATTTAAGGAGATTTAAGGAGACTACGAGCCCTGGGTGTTCCAGTTTGGCTAGGCTCGCTCAGGTCTGATCGGGCGGTGTCAACAAAACTTATGTACCGCGTAAATTTTTACGGCCGGTCATCGAAAGTTCGGGCATGTTTTTTCGCGATCTGCGATTTTCCATGATTTTTCCAGGTGTCTCGATGCAGTTTCGCGTTTTCCAGGTATTTTCCCGACCTGGAATGGAAATTTCGATTTTCCATGATTTTTCCAGATTTTCCAGGTGAGTAGCAGCCCTGTTATTAAAAATAATATTTGCAGAAAAAATCTGGCTAAAAACACTCACTGCCATTGACGATTCTGAAAGCACATTGAGGAAATACTTGTGTCCACTGTCCTTCACAAGATCAGCTTGACATGACTGAGGACAGAACAGGTTTGAAATCATTGAAAAATGTTAAAACCTCTTTTTTTTCAATGAGTTAAAATTCTTACATATCAGAATTCTTAAATCTTAAAGCCCCAGACAAGTTCATGATACAATTATTAGTTTAAAGTCCCTTGCTTACCAGAGGAGAGTGCTCTGGAAAATGAAATCAAAATATAAAAAAAAAATATTTTTAAAAATTTTAAAACAGTGCTGGTATGTTGTACTCAAGATCTATAAAAATCAACAAACTTATGGTCTAGACTCTTTTGCAAACCTCTAAATCAACTGATTTAATTAGATTAGTATCATATATGGAAATAATGGCAAAGTAAAAGATCTGTGTAACAACATCAGGCCAGCAGTGTCTGAACTTCCCCTCTATATGACTAAAATAAAAAAAAGGAATGACAACACTGAGGGTTTGATCCATATGACGCAAATTAATTTGTGTATGAAAATCATTTTTAAAAAAAACATGTCACATATTTTATATTGATGGTGTTGGGCACTGACCAGCCAAGTCTGGGTTTTCCAATTTCTTCAAAAATAGCTCAGACACCAAATTAACACCCATTTTTCATTGTGTACAAATGGCAGACGACATAATACACTTAGAAATGCTTTAACAATAGCTCAGGTAAAACTGGTCAAGTAGATTTTTTAAAGAAAATTATAAAGTTTTTAGTCTCTCCTGTAAAATATGAACTTTTGGACTTGGCTGGTTTGTGCCTAACACCATTGATAAGTCTGTGAAGTTAAAAAAAAACAAAAACATATCAGGTGGGCCAAAAAGAACTTAGCTGAATTTGGGTGCTAATAGCTAAATGATTTGTTGATCGATTTGTGTAATAATAAGCACAAACTTAGTATACATCAATCAAAATGATGTAAAGCATTTCATTTTTTTTTACATTATTTTAATAATTGACGCAGATACACATTTTGAATATACCCACCTAAAAAATGGCAAAAACGACTCTGAACGACCCTTTAAAGGTACTCAAAATGATTCATCTCTGCACCGTTAAACCCGATGCTCTTTGAGCATGTTCATAGTTGTTTTTATGGCCGCCCCAATATATACAGAAAATAAAACATCTTTCATGGATGATACTTACAGGATCAACGGCAAGTATTTTAGCCCAGATGAAAACAAGAAGAGGCCTGAGTTCTCTTGCAGAGCTTTGCAGCAGTTTCAAAACGTAGGGAAATATTCCAACCGACAAGGCCTGAAATTGTATGAAATAATAAACGTTTTTCATTTCCCTCATCTTATTCAACAAAAGACAGATAAAAACATGAGAAGAATTCTTTTCCCTGAAAGCTTGGTTGATTTACCTTTAATAAAATAAAAAGAATTCAATTATTTAAAGGGCATTTCAAATTAAAAATTTACTTATTTTCTTCTATGCTAAGGGTAATCAAGATGCTCCTAAATATTTACTTCTACAGTCTTTTTTGTATTTAAAAAAAAAAAAAAAAATTGAAGGGAAAAAAATCCCTACAAAAATAAAAAAAAAGCTTAAACTTCCTACAAATGATCAATGAGACAAATAACTAAAAGTGTAGTAAAGTTAAAACAAATTCAGCAATCTATTGAAATACATATTTCTTTTATCTTAAGTTTATGTATTAGCATGTTTGTTTTCTGTTTTCAATATCCGGAACAATAATTTTCAATATGGATAGCTACATGACATAAATCTGTCATTTCCTCGTTGTCTTTTTCTAAGCACAAAACTTCATTAAAGCAAATTTTACAGAAAGGATCTGTAACTATTTCTTCATATATACTTCCCATCCTTATTTCTAATCATCACATTAGGGGTAGCCACAGTGGATTTTATGTTTCCAACTTGTCATATTCGCTGCATCCTTCTCTCTCTCACACATCAATACCCTTCATATCTTCCTACATTCCGCCGATATACCTCCTCTTCAGTTTTCCTCTTTTCCATTTGCCTGGTAGTATCAACTTTAACATTCTCTTGCCAATGAACTCGTCCTCTCTCTCCTCTGAACATGACTATATGATCTCAATCTAGACAATCTCACTTTGTGTCTAAATCTGCCTAGCTGAGTATTCTCTCAAAGAAGTTCATTTCTAATCTTGTTCAACCTCGTACTTTATTTCCTTCCTACGTTAAATTTACTAAAAATTGTTTAGTCATGTTAGGCAATATTAGAGGTCAGTTTCTCTTTTTGAGTACGGGATGTCAACAAGTGGTAAAGAAATTGTCCATATGAGTAATTTACATAAATTGACATTTAATTGATGAGATCACACTGATCATATATCATGATTATATGCAAAAAGTTTGATAAGCTGTACTTACAAGGTTCACAGCCCATGGTCCTAGATCGAGGAATTTCCCTAGTAGATCAAGAGCCCTTACTCTGTGAACCTGGCTTAGAAGAACCTGTACAGATAAAACAGATGGAGGTTTTCATTCAAAGTAAGCTAAATCCAAGAATGGCATGTATGCCATTTGTTCTATGATCTATG
Organism: Chromodoris orientalis; assembly: GCA_028571245.1. Classification (NCBI taxonomy): domain Eukaryota; kingdom Metazoa; phylum Mollusca; class Gastropoda; order Nudibranchia; family Chromodorididae; genus Chromodoris; species Chromodoris orientalis. The sequence continues at coordinate 4,766 of JAOXNP010244363.1, forward strand.
CATAAACATATACATTCTTTGCTTTGGTGCCCTTTCATTAGTCTATAGATCTAAACCTCTCAGGAAGCAATGTGTGTCTTATTTTATATAATATAGTATCAAAATAATCTTGTTTCTTGAAAAGGAGTCTTGAAATTTAACACATCTGCATGAAAATCAATTATGTACTTATATAAATTGTTTAGAGTTGTCTTTTAAGTCTTTGTAATGAGCAAGCAGTTTTTAGTCTTGAAAGAATTAATAACCTGCCAATGAACTTAAATGATGATCACAAAGTGTAACTTTGAATCACAGATGGTCATATACTCTTCAAAAGTGTTTTCAAGGGAAATCTCTACCTCAATGAAATGCAGAGACGGATCACATTCACCGAGCAAAAAAAAAAAAAAGGCATATCGAAAGGGCAACCATAGAATTCTCTTTTTATTTTCATTGAAAGACCTTTCAAAAACTTGTGCAAAGATTTTAAAATAAGTAAAGACATTGGTAATTGAAGGACTACAAACAAGTATCTCATGAAACCACTGAGATGTAGCTGAATAATGTTAAATTCATAAAAGGAGTCGTATCAAGTAAACAATATATAAATAATATAATACAATGAGTGGTAATACTCAACGAGGAAGACAGGACAAAGAAAGTGACACTTGAGCACAAATCTATATTGTCTGACAAAGGACCATATCCAAATGTCATGTGTCCCACCCTGTCTCCTTCACTGCATATTACAATGCTTTGTATTTTAACCTCATGGATTATAATATCTGTACCTGTAAAACAATAGGGAGCTGTTCAGGAGGTCTCCTTTTTTCTGAGCCGTAATCCAACCATACTTTAAAAGCAGTGAGTTGTTCTGCAAAGAAAGGGCTATGGGAGAAGGCAGCACTGTCAGCAATGGGTTTATGAGTCAGCTGTTGGAGGCACAAATCCAATGCAAGATCCCATGCTTGCCTACAAAAAAACAAAAACAACAAAACAGATTGAATGTGATTAGAGAATATTCAAAATGTAAGGCAGTTGAAAAAGTGAGAATACCTCAGTATATAAAATGGTTCTGAATAGGCAATATCAGTCAGTTGTTTCAGTGAGAAATGTAAACAACACAAGAATCGAGATAATTCTATTCTCAGTTATAAAAGTAAATTCTCAGTCATGAGTTTATGCTAGAGAACAAAGATTTTTTTTCAAAAGGTTCTTCCATAAATTGTCAAAATGACCACTGGTGTTGACAATAAATGTGGAAATTGTTTTACTAAAAAGTGCTAAACACAATCCCCCAAGCATATACTTAAGGCAAAGATGGAAATTAAATACTATTTCACAACCAGGTCTCAAAGGAGACTTGAACAAGATAAAGAGCATACCACATGGGATGTTGATGTGTGAGAGGTAGCTTGGGGTTGGATATTGGAACACAATTGTACGATCGCATTATTCTTTCTGCTAATAAAAAGTTTCTGAACAGGCTGGCAACCAGCAAGTCCTGCCGAAATAGTTTCTGGAAGAGTTCTGAAAACATAAAACAAGAAAGGATGAGCTCCTTGATGTAATATTGCCCTTCCACTCAATTTAATGAAATAACCTCTGTAACACTCCTAAATTGATAAGAGGGGACCCATTCCCATTTAGCCTGAAATAACAAGAAAAAAAAGAAGAAGATTGGTTCAACATCTTGACACAATGACTTAAACAACAAATGAAAAGGTAGACAGAAATAAATTCATAAGTTGTGACAGGTCTGACATATTTTTCTAAAATGTAAAAGAACAAGCTTCATCTCTAGCTGTAAAGGATGTAAATTTTGTAAAAATAAAATCTTTTCTAAAAAAACAATATTCAGTAGTTTCTCAAGAGTTTGGTAAATATTTAAAAATAATTGCTAGGTGACATGTCCTTTCTCATGAATCAATTTTGTCAATGTTTCCAGTTGTTGATGAATTCATAACTCTATTTTAGAAGCGCTGTAATTAAAGTTCCTGCAAGGCCACAGAACCAGAATTTATCTTTAAATTCTGAGGCATTTGGCAAAAGGAATTGTATCCATCTCCCTCTCAACAACCACCAGAGTATGAGCCCTTTGTCTTCCAGCACAGTCTGCCAAAAGACATGGTTTTTAAATTCCACAAGGGGCACATTCTTATGCCAGATTCGTGTGTTAATACCTAAAAATTTGACGTGGCTCCTTTTGATATACCTGCAAGGTAGACTATAGAGGAAAAAGGTGAAATTGATGAGACTTACCCCTTGGTAATGAATTCCATGCAATAGTGTCTGTGATGGCCGTGAAGATCCAGTTCAGTTCTCCAAGCATCGTCCTGCGATCACTCAACTGACCAGGAATCCTACAATTACGAGAAAGTCAGAGACAGCAATGCTTGTTATCAAAGGCTTTTGCGTTAGTTCAGATACTGTGCAATGCCATGGGTTATGAAGTGAAACATTTGCAGCCACAAAATCTTTCCCTACGGCCAAATTTTTTCAGTGAATATATTTGTATACAGGCTGACTTTTTGATAAATGTGATTCAGAAATCTAAAAATTTACAAAAACTCTGCCATCCCCATGAATAGAAAGGGGTTGTTTTTTTTTTCAAACATCCAGGGCATTTAATTATTACAACAGTACAATTCTTTTCATTAATTTTACAGTTTTAGGGGAAAAAAACCCACTACTCAAAAGAAAACAACCACGAAAAAAAATATGAATCAACTGAATTCATACTTATCAACCATCTCCATTGTAAGCCCTGGCACAAGGCTGCTGTTTTGCAGAACATACCTTTGAAAAAGGAAAGACAAATATTAAGCTTACTTCACGATAGCTCATTAAATTATCATATTCAGATTTTAAAAATTTACTGAACTTTGCATGATTAAGACAGAATTACGCAATCTGGCTCATAACCTAATGGCCAGCACCCCTATATATATGATGGATATGACACATTTGTTAATAGATGTTGATACTGAGAACAATAGAATCAAATACATTCTTTACTTTTTAAAGAAGTTTGAGACATGTTACATGTTTTTAGTAAGTATTTACGGAGATCTAGAAATTTACTGAAATCAGTAAATTTACTGAATATTGGCAATCTTGATAATTTGCAATTATTTGGGGCGTGTTCATAATTTGGACCAAAATCAGAAGTTTAAAAACCTCATTTTTTGAATTTGAGATTTCTAATATTTAACATACAGAGATCCATCCATTCACGACAAATTTTCCTGAATCTTTGCATACCATGTAATGTTGCCTAATTATATGATCTATTCTTGGTAGACAGAACATACAGACAAACTCCTACAAAAAGCAATCAGTATGATCTTTTCTTTCCCTTTCTGTTCAAGAAGGCACATTTTTGACAGTATTAATTCTACCAAGCTTCTTCATTTCATCAAAACTGTTCCATTCAACAAAATTCAGATCCATTTGGAAAATTGATTTAAGTGCTAAAATAAGAATCAGAGCATCCAGCTATGGATCCTGAAATTTGTGGACAGTTGGGTCCACTTCAAAGACCTTGCTCTTAAAAGTGGTGAAAAGGGATGTATCCCTGAAGCCAAATCATTTTTCAAAACACTGAAACCCATAAAGGCTTCCCCGCGACACACTTTGGTGAAAATTGCCAACATTCAGGTACCATAACTTTACACACTTGGTAAAAACCAATACATATCTGAGGTCTATATATAGGTCAGCTATCAAAGGCAAACCTTTCACAAGGACAAAAGCAGCAAGAGAGTGACAATAGTAAGACAATAAGAAATTGCATGAACATTCCACCTCATATCACCTTTTCATGCTTACACGGATACATCTGTATTTCTTTTTTTAAAATTCTTCAAGATCTTCACGTACCGTCTTAGACTAGTACTTTAAGGTAGACACTGTTTCCATGGTATAGGCGCACTACGTGTGTATCAGTATTGTATTTTTTCTGCCCCCATCACATGAAGGCAAACATTGTGATCAATTTCGCAAAGACAGTTTGTTCACATATATTGAGCAGGTGCTAGGCCATAAAACTTAAGAAAATCATAACTGGCCTACTTGTACCAACGTATTGAAACAAATCCACAAATTTGTGAAAAACTGGAATGATTGAGGTACAGACAACAATCGATTTGGAGCAGTTACACAAAAGATTTTACAGTAAACATGAATGAATGCATAAATGTACTTCTTACCATCTCAGGGCTACTTTTATGGGAGTGGTGAGACATGAAGTAAAAAGATCCGCTGGCAGATCAGGGTTCATGGGTAGGTGCTCAGTGGCTCCACAGGCTGCCAACAAAATGCTATTCTTGATGCTCGATGGGGCACTCTGCTCTCCGTTCATTTGACCAGTGGCCTGTCGATAATACCAAAACTTGACTCACAAACGGGTACTTTATTCAACTGTCTTTACACGATTTAAACAATACCAGAGTGGTTTAATTTTATCATAGGGCTTGCTTTGGGTATTTCATTCATAACCCGACAATCATTTACAAGTTGTTAAACATCAAGGATTTTGCATTTAAAATTTCAGTAGAAGTTTGAAAAATGTAATGACATTGAAGAGAAAATATATATACAGGGATGTAAATGGGTCATGGAAAAATTTTAGGAAACTTGTTCACAGGGAATTATGTAATCATAACCATATCTAAGTTCATTCCATCTGGCAGCTATCCTTATATCTAGATCTAACTGTGAATCTAGGCCTTTCTAGGCCTATACCTATATAATATATCCATCCCATAGCTAGGCCATTTAGAATGCAAGTATAGGCTAGAAGCTACATCTTGTCATACATGACATGTAATCTAGGCCTAGATATATGGATCTAGACCTACCTAGTATTACTATTATTATTAAGCCTAGGTAGATCATGTAGATCTGCTTGGCAATCCTAATCTGATAGTCGCTATAGAGTTTGAAGCTGACCTGAGGCAACTACGGCTCATTACCAGCACAAACACTTATGTCCACCTAATTCTTGTTCGTTTTGATAGATGCAGTGGCTTATAGTTTTAGTTTATTTCATATTATAAACATTCCCATAGGCCTATATCTATGCAAACTTTGCTTTTGGCAAGGTTTCTAGCCAACAATGTAGAGATCTAGAAAACTAGATTGATATCTCAATCCTCTCTTACCGTCAATAATCCTTCAAAATCAAGTTTTCTCACAGAACTCGAAAAAATCATCCGCATCTAACAACAATTCGCACTGGAGTTTACGTTCAGTCTCATGAAAATTACCTTCACACAGCGAATCATCAAAACCATACAGCACAGCCATTTTCATTTTTATCAAAAACCAGTCTGAGAACTCTTCAGTAAGTATTATTAAAATACTTGATATCACAAGTTGCAACTACTCTAAGCTAGATCTAGAATCTAGACTAATGAGCATCTCTGGACAATATCGAAATTTCGATGCCTGATTTCGAAACGCCACAAGATTTCCTAAAACTTTCAAGGAAAATTCAGAACATTTGCTTTGCAAAAAATACCAAAAAAAAACCTCGCTTCATTCCAAGGAAATTTTTTGGAAAAAAGGACCCGTTCACAAATTCTTCTGGCACATTGTGAACGATTTGAGAATTGAGGCTCTCAATGAGTCTTGAGTTCTCATAGGGCTGAATCTAGGCCCAGTGAGCCCCAAACTTTATTGAAGCCAGCCGATGCCTCCGCTGACTACCGAGTAGATATGTAATATCAAGAGAATTTACGATAGATCTACACTCATTTTCATTAATTTAATAGATTTAAGACAGCAATAGGCAGGAGAATTTTAAGGAAGAAAATTTTTGTAGTGGTGCTGACACACACACAAACGCAAGGAGGAAATATCAAGGGCTAAAAGTTTTAGGAATTCCTATAAAATAGAAAGATTTACATCCCTGTATATAAATATATTGAATGGACAAGGGGGAAGAAGGAAAACAAAAATTTAAGGGGAGAAGAAAAGAAAAAAACCATTATAAAAAAAAATAAAATAAAAAAGAAATACACAAAAAGAGATAAAATTAAACCACAATGAATCAGGGTAACGGAAGAAGAGAAAGAAGAAGAAAGATGACACATGCCACTCGCCTCTGGACCAGGAGGAGGTCCACGATTTGTAACCCAGCGTGGGCGACTCAGCTCGGTAATTCTGGAGCTTTTTTTGAGACGCTCTTGATTCCGTGTGTGGTTGAGATTTTCCTTCAGGTTAGTAAAGAGGCAGAAGTAAGGAGGAAGAAGAAGATTGCCCGTTAGTACATTCCAAATTATGTGCATTCCATTTCTTACTGCTCTTGTTAAAAGCGTTCTAGTATTCAAAGGTCATTTTAAATCAAGAGTAAGTTTGGAAAGACATATCTATGAAGATGTAAGCCAATTTTGATAGCGTTACAGGGTGTCCCCCAATAATAAAAAAAAAAAGATACCAAAAGGAATGTCAGCTACACAATAAAATTAAATATTAAAGTTCCACAAATTACACATTGCAAAATGCTAAATGCTTTTTTAAAAAGTTTCAAGAGTGAGCATTTTGTACAGGTTTTTCAACTGTCAGAGGGTTCTAGGATTTTAGGCAAAATGATCAGTTGACTGCATTTCACTCTTTTCAAAGCATTATATGACATCTTCTTCTTTCCATGTACAAACATATCTCCGTCTGTTGGAAAATTGTTCACAGCTGCTCAACATTGTAGGGTTATGAATGCCTTGACGAAGTGTTTGTTCTCATTATCAACTGAACAGATTTCATGAAATATTTGTTTATAAATTTAGAATAAATTATAAGTGACAGTACCAAAATGGGTACAAATTAACAAATCATCAATTCTGACAAATTTGTTTTCAAAAGACAACCATTTTTGTCTATCATTTGCAAGATTAGATTTGGTTATGAGGACCTGTACTCTCAAAATATTTCACATTATTGTCAGAGATGTTGAAAGACAAAACTTTTATTTTCTTTTCCTCAACAACTTTAGGGTTTCTTTCATGATGAAGAAATTCTTTGTAGTAGCGAAGTTTTAATGAACCCTCGTGTGGTTCCCCTTTTTAAGAGAAATATACAGATGCAATATGCTTCATCTGCATTAGATCATATTAAAACGATGCTCCCAATATTTCAGCTCTCTAGCATTCCTCCAACAACAGTTATTTTAGTAAAAACAAAAAAAGTTGTAAAATTTTCTTTACGGGGGATACACTGTAGTACCCAATTTTTTGAATTAGTTGATCAGAAGTTTCAAAGGCAACGAGCAGTCTTCAAGTAAGAAAATCAAAAGCATTTTGAGTACATGAATATTATGATGTTAAAGATGAAGTGCGACAAGGAAGACCCAAATAGGGTAGGGTAATGGATTATTGGTGAAGACATGCTGCAACCACTATAAGCTACTGTTTAGGGGCTAGTTGACAGTGCAAGAAACATGCTAGGGAGCAATTCCTTCTAAAGGTTAAAACCATTTCTAAGATTAAAAAAAAGAAATCAAACTTAATAAACTTTGCAAAATATGTGTGTATATGAGCATGAACAAAATCCCAAATCCAAAGGTGATGAATTTCATGAAATTCACAAAAAAGTATAAACACAATATCACACTGCATACCAGTACTGAATGACAAAGCATAATTTAATTAAACTTATTTTAAAACAGATGTGGTGGGCTACTTTGCGGCCAAGAAGCAAAATAATGATATATTTACAGTTATCAGTAATTGCTGTCTTCAGAAAGGAAAACTTCATCATAAATACTCACAGCTGCCTCCTGTTCTCGCTGGGCAGTAAATGTTTTAAAAAGATCAATGATGATTCCTGCATTAGAACAATCAAAGACGTATATTGACGGACTTCCCATCCATATTTGTAGATCGTAAAGAGATAACGGAATGTACTGGGTATAGCTCTGAAAAAGAAGCAGAAGGAAGATACTGAAACTGAGATTTATAAGACCGATGCTCTAGGGACAGAATTGACACATTTGATCTAAAACTGTTGGACATTTTTTCATAATTTTGCTGTTTCATTCAAATAAAAATGCAATTTTTCTTTTAAAGCAATGACCACGATTTTGAATTAATAATCTCTTATAATGAAGTCGTTTCGAACAGGATAATTGGTACACTGACTTAACAAACCATGGTAGGTAAAAATATAGTCTCTTTAGTTGTTTTGCAAATAATTATTAATTGCAATTAAACATGTTGAGAGGGAAACTGAAATCTATGAAATGTCTCAAATTGAGAAATAAAGCAGACATACCATTGTAAATATTTACCTTATTAAACACCCAAATTTCACCATTTGTGGTTGGTTTTGGCACACCATGTCCAATATAGTGAAACAAGACTCTCTCTTCCTGAACAGAGTAAAGAGGGAGGAGGATGCTGACGATTGGTGGGTCAATCAAAACATGTTCAAATTCATGGGTGTTATGTTAAAGGTGATGTAAATTTAATTTCTTCTTTATAAAATAAAGTGGAAACTCACGTCAGAAATGTAATGTAAAAAATGCATATTGATGGTGTCAGGCACAAACCAGCCAAATCCTGGTTTTCCGTTTTCTTCAAAAGTAGCTCAGACGCCAAATTAATACCCATTATTCATTATGTAAAAATGGCAGATGACAGAATACATTAGAAATGCTTTAACAATAGCTCGGATCAAACCAGCCAAATAGATTTCTTTGAAAGGATTTTAGTTTCTAGTCTCCTGTAAAAATAGCATTTTTAGACTTGGCTAGTTTGTGCCCGACACCATCGCTTTGCACTATATTTGGCGAGGGAAAAAACTGATCCTTGTGAGAAGTTCCTGGCCTTATTACAAAACAAAATTTTTACTACAGGACGTCAGGAGCTCAAAGTAATTTGCTGAAATCTCTTACTTTTGCATTACGTCTCAATGATGTACACAGCTTTTTGACTTCCTCGACGGTTGGATCTAATGACTGCTTATACCTAGCTCTGGGTTGCCACCGTTCATACTGTTTTTGCAGGTTTGAGCCAATTGATTCCAACGCTTTCTGAGGGCTCATGGTACTTGGATCTGGGATATGATTTTGTTGTTGGAGAAAGATGAAAATAGTGACAATGCCTTTCGAATGAGAGACTTTAATGATTTGTATGAGATGAGGGATCAAAAACAATAACTAGTAACCTTTTCAGTGTATGTATCGACAAAAAAGGGCCTTTAAAATTTCAAGAGGTAAAATTTCATAAAAACAGCACAGTGACAATAAGAGATTTTTATTGTTTCAATCTTACTCGTTTACCATTTTTGGAACATTAACCTTTCTTTTAACTTCACTGGCTATTAAAAAGG
>JAOXNP010255469.1:0-14040 GCA_028571245.1 Chromodoris orientalis
TTAGATCTAATCGAACATCACTGATTGGTGCCCTCCTTGCGATTGGGCGTCCGGTGGGTGTTTTGTTTTGTCGTGGGATGGGCTTCCAGGTGGTTGCTTAATTTCTGTAAGAGCTGTTGCCATTTGACTCTGAAATGTTGCTACTTTCAGAGATGTTTTTTCTAGCAGATGGCAGTGCCTCTTACGCCACAGCCAAGCATTGACAAGAGCAATTTGAAGAGTGTGGAGGAAAATGTATATATACCAACCACGGGATTTCATTGGAAACTTGAAACCTCCAAAGCCATTAAGCTATCTAGCAGGTCAATTCCTCCCTGGAGTTTATTGTATTCTTCGATGTTTCTTGGAAGAGGGACATCCATATAAAATCCATCCTTTTTATCCCACCGCTTTGCCTTGGATTGTACTTCAGGTCCAACATATTGTACTTCAGTCAAACAAATCTTGTCATCCGTACCACCTACCACTCGCACATTCACTTCATACACATTGGTGACTGATTTGTTATCAAACCATCTCACCGCAACAACTTGGGAATCTACTTCCACATTGTGATCAGTGGACCCTCTTCCTTTCTTTTTGATGTCTTTCTCATCCAGAAGAGTACACCCTTTGAGTCTATTCATACCAACAGTTCCTGTGAAAGGACCCCCTTTCTTTTTCAACGCATTCGCCAGTGGAAGACTGCTGAAAAAAATTCACATTATCAGCAGATACTTTGTAGTTTTTATTTTCCGGGAGAAAGTCACACATTTTCATCACTACATTCCCGCCTAGTCCAAGTTTCCTGATTTCATTTGTGATTTGCGGATTAGCTTTGGACTGCATGGAAGTGTCCTTACCCTGATACACATCAAACTGATAAAGAATGCTACTACTGCCAGCAAATCCCCATAGTTTGAATCCCCATGGGTGGGGGTTGCTCCGCATGAATTGTTTAACACTCGAGCGATCTTTGAAGGGTACCCGGTACCATGATCTCATCCCCAGCGTTGTGCTCCACTTGCGGAATTTCTTTGACACCACTGTTTTGGCTTTCAAACCAAGGGCGGGGTTTCCCCAAAGCTTGTCGCCAGTTTTGGTATCCTCAGACACCCTCAGGTTGTCGACAAAATGGAAATTTGATGAAATGCCCATAAACACAGGTGGATATCTTTTGTCTATCTCCCAATGTGCCCGAACGGCATGAGCTTGCTTTAGGCTCATCCCGAAGTACATCCAAGGAAAGCTTGTATTTCTTTTCCTGAAATCTTTAGTTCTATGCCGTTTTTCTGAAGAGCATACACATTTGTCTGTTCCACAATAGTATACAGAAGCACGTTGGAAACAAATTTCCTGAAGTACTGGATTGGTGATTTATTGTCTGCATCAGCGGGAGTGCGTTCACTTTCTCCTGTGAATTCATAATTGGATGGTGTAAAATGCCTATCCACCCACCGATTTTTACTGAACTATTCAGCATAATTGTCTATGCTTTCCATATCCCTAAGCCTTGCTAGAGGAATTTTACCTTCATCATCGCAATCAGCAGATAATTGAACTTCATACAGGGTTGGTCTTGATTTCTTTGTTTTACTTTTCACTTGTTTATTTTTTCGCTTTGTTGATGTTGGTCTGCCAGGGTCGCCTCCTTCACTGCTTTGAGAAACAGACTCATTTTCAGAGCTTTCAGAGATTTCAAAATCACTGTCATCAGGTTCAGTGTTGCGACGACATATTATGTTGGTAACACGAGCATCAGAGGACATTCTAAGTTATATAAATGCATGTATATAGACATGTTTGTGTATGGCATTAACAGCCCCAGCAGTCTTTTAAGGTGAAATAAAATGTTTGTATAATGTTAAAACACTTTTATATTGCTAATATAAATAATGGGAAATGCTGTCTTCACACTTGTAATAATCTATCTTATACAGAAATAAACAGAAAAGATATCTATTCAGTGAAGGTGAACCCTCAAAAACACATTGTGTCATATTTGGCACACATACACGAGTTATCAGCCCAATTTGCCATATTTGGCACACATGTTATTAGACAGTTATAATTCAATTAAATTATGTTAAAATGTTATAATATTAAATCATTTGAGCTTAAAGATCTAACTCTTTTCTACAAGAAAAATAAAATAAAATAAAATGGTTCTCACTTGATCTTGAATATGGCGAGTAATAAACAAGGTAGGAAAGGTGTCATGACCACAAGAAATTTGGAGGTTCAAATAGGATAGCCTCGGTTTTCACATCCTACCTGTATGAGCGCTCCTGTAACTTTATTGCTGTGCCAAGTAATAAATCTTGTTGCAATAAACTCCCAACCTTCATCAGCCGAAGCACAATAGAGAAAATTGTTCCTAAAAATTGTGTGCCAGGGGTTCAAGAGGGTTTAAACATTTGAAGCACAACTTACTCGGGACCACTTTGTCCTTGATCTCGTCGACGTTGACCTGAGACATTTTTGGGCGCCTGTTCTTGTAATGCCATGCTGAACAAAACACACACTAAATTATCGAATTGCCCCGCTCTCCATTGGAATGGGCAGTTGCAGTTCCCTTTACATGTCGTCTTTCCCCGGCTGCATGATTGCCTCTTCCGACATGGTCGCCTCTGGTCTCAAAACTTACTACAGAAAAACGCATATGGCTATATACGTTTTTTTGTCATAAGACTTTGCACATGTATCTTTGAAGAATAATGTGCACATATGTTTGTTATTCAAAATGTACTTTGAAAAATAACGTGTAAGATACAACAGAAGAACACAATAGAGAAACAAAATACGTTTTAAAACAAAATTTGGAATGTATTGAAACATTAATGGAGCATTTTGCTACAAAACGAAAATGGATTTGACACTCTGCCGTAAAATCAAATCAAGATTTGTGCGTGCGGAGACTGTTATCAAAAGATTTAAAACAATACAACGAATTAAAGTTCAAAGTTTTACAAGTGATATAAAGATGTGAAAAGAAGTAATCTGCATTCACTTGTACAGGGTTGTTTTTTTTTAATGTGAAATGAAAACCATTTTTTCCTTATTGGGAAAAGCGAGAAAATCATTGTCAAAATCATGAGGCAAATTGTGATGCAATAGAAAACAAAAATCATGTGATTATGATGTGTCCCTTGTACAGCATCACAATGAAAAAGCAATAGGTATTACCGCTACTGAAAAGAACCGGTAGTCAAGGTTTCCTTAAACAGCGTTTCCAACATCCTGTGTCAAGTCTTTACTCTTTTCACTCTCAGGTAGTTCAATCCAGAATCTCCTGCGATTGTGTGGCATGAGGGGCACAAGTTGTCGCACAATGGCTTCCTTTTTCTTCTTGGAGATCCCTCTTGGCTGGATCCTTCTTTCTTTGACCTGGGTGGAATTTTTCTTCCAGTAGTTGAAGTTCTGAAACGTTTCCTCATAGAAGTCGTTCTTGTAGCTCATCTTTGCTTCTTCACCATCCTTTGAAAACCTCACCCAACACATGTTGTTTAGATATGGCCGTTCATTCCCTTGCTTTGAGAGCAGGTGCTGAGATACTCCAGATTGCCAGTCAACAAAGTCCTCAGTTTTCATGACCGTGACAGCACAACCTGCATCTTTAAATGTTTGCTCTAGGTCTGCAAAGTCAAAGATTTTTCCGTTTTGGCGGACAAGGGAGCGTTCCAGTTTTGAATGTGTTGAATCTGCCGCCATAAACGAGTGCCCAGGCTCAAAGTATTTGCAATTTATTTCCGTGGCATTCACCGAACCACTATTCATCAGGTCCCTGATCATTGATAAAAAGGTCCAGTTTTTATTCTGTGACGAACAATTGTCCATCCACATGGTGATGATCTCAGCGTCACGATGCATATCGAAAAACTTGCAGTACGCTGACGATATATCTTCATCCTGCCGACCGGCAATAGCCTCATGCCAAACGATTGTCATGTCTTTTTTCTTACCAGACTTCGTCCCAAGAATAGAAAAAGTTTCATTTATACACACAAAGTCTACTTGTAAAAATTGATTTCTTGAATTGATCCATTCTGGGGATCAAAATAACCTTTTGCAAGTCCACAGCCACCCTTGGCTGAGTCTCTACCATGGGATCGGCGGCATCTCGCTGATACATATTCCGAGCTTTCACGTATCGTCGTTTGTGGTGCATGTATTTGCTGAATTCTTCACATTCAATTTCACATTGGCACTGCATTTTGTGAAGTCGGAATTCTTCACAAACATCGCATTCTTCGTTTCCGAGACGTGTGAATGAAATGTTTAAGCTTCGGAAAACTTGGTAGTATGTGTTGTAATGAACAGAAAGTCCAGTTGTTTCTAAAAAATTTGTGTGCATAGCACGAAGAGAAAGATCCGCAGGGAGATACCGGCGATGGGGTGCGTGAGCCCGACGATAGTGAGATATAGAAGGGCGATACTGTTCAATATGATCGATGATGGTCTGATGATCGAGTTTGTGTTTTGGTGGTTGTTTTCCTCGTTGGTCTATTGGTGTGGTTGGTCCTTCAGTTTCAGATTGAAACGCCATAGCAGTTCTGACGGCTGAATCGTTGTTCCTGCTGAAGCCCAACGTTGTTAAAAAAAACTGTTTGCACACGTTTTTGTACTCTCCCTCGGCAGTGCGAAGTGAAAACTTGAAGGTGTGTTTTTTTACAATTTTTGTGGCTTTGGAAACTCTTCTTGCACACTCTCCTTTGACAACATGACGCTGAATGAACTTTTTTTGTTCAACCCAGTCTTCAGTCCAAAACAAGTCATTGATTGCTTTCCTTTCTTCTTCACTGAAATGTTCTGAGCACTTTTTCTTACACTGTCCATCGCATCCTTTTCTGACAACATGCTTTGCTTTGCTTTTGGCCTTTTTTGTGGCCTCATCTCGAATGATTTCTTTGGTATGTCTGCGTTTTCGTCTCTTTCGTAATGTGTTGTCCCCTAATGTGTTATTTTCAGTTTGTTCCCCTGACAGAGGCGTGTCATTTTGTGGAGATTGCGTAGATGTGGACGGTATTTGTAGCTGGTCATTGGGAGAAAGCGCAAGTTTTCGGGGAGTACCTGTAGATTTCCCAGATACCTTTCTTCGCCGTGGGAGTGCAAAGGCTTTCTCTTTCTTTTTTGGTGTTGTCGGAACGTAATCTGGGTCAACATCACTGTTGTCAATAAAATCACTTTCACTGTCTTCTAACAAGGACTCTATTTCGCTTTGGTATTCATTTTCGTCAACGTTTTCTCTTCCTGTTGTTTCTTTCAACTGTTTTGCTGAATTGCGTTGATTTCTTTTGAAAGCAATTTGACTACGAAGAGCCTTGAATTTAGCCAAAGGAACCTCATCCTCCGAAGAGCTTTGACTGTTTTCTTCACATGCTGTGCTTCTCTCATCATCCATATCTCAATCAGACACTAGCACTGAAAGAGAAAAATAACATCTTCCACTAGTCTCTAACTTAGTGCGAAAATTGTAAATGGAATACAGAGGAGCAAAAATGTGCCTGAAATACAATTGGCTGCATTTTAGCAATGTAGTATGAGTACATTGATATTTAGTGATGAAAAAAATGTGACTTTGTGTATAGAATGAGGATATATTAGCCCATAAATTCTAGTATATACATTTATGAATACACAGAACTTTGCAGAATGTAAATATTCCATTTGTGAGAGTTTTATGGTCATTTAGTCAATGATATGTATGCCCAATGGCGTAAACAAAGAATCTAACTGCAGAAAATCACCTCAAAATCACTTAAAATACGACTTAACGTCTCGTTTTTTGTCAAAACAAGAAACCGTGGCTTACCTTTAGCACCTTTAGCAAACACTTTCAAAAAAGGAGAATCGTCAACAATAGGTCCTTCTGTATCAAGAGCAAAAATTTGTAGATGAAACCCATATGTGAAGTAGTCTTCCGATTGTCTCCAAACCAATCGAAAATTCTTTAGTCACTTCCAAGAATTCACACTTTTCTAGGAAGACCGAGAATTCCCATACCGCCCCAGTTCTCATTAAAATAGCCCTTCGAGGAATTGGGTCACTGTATGCGTTTTTTTGTCGTAAGAGATGATCAGCGGTGCTGACACTTACGCTCATGTCATATGCTTTAGGTGTCTGCATATGCGTTTTTCCTCCGTAAGGTTTCCATGCCGAAAAATGTATTACGTTTTAACCTAGATTTTTGGAGAGCTATTTATACCCATTATTTTGCTGTTAGAGACACGTGACTAAGATAGGCAGATGCGAAATGACATGGGCTATCCAATAAGTGTAAAAAGTCAATTTGACCTAATTCTGCATATACGTTTTTCTTCCATAAGACGGCAGAGCTGTCCAGCATTTTGCTGGGCCTTTGCTGTGCTGGATGACTACACACAGTCGGCACAGCAACAGCACAGCATTTGTCCAGCATTTTGCGCAGATAGTGTGTAACGTGTTCATTTGCACGCTTCTTTGCAATACATGCTTCTTCCGGCCTAATTGCAAAATGGCGGCTGAAATATTGACACTTTTATATTGTTTGAAAAGAAGACGTCAAAATAGAAGAAAATTTTGGGTTCACAGCATCCACCAACGGAGAGAAATGTACGGGGAATTCCACCACCTCGTGGATCAAGTTTTAAATGATGAGGAAAAATGCTTATCATACATTCGTATGAAACCAAGTAGGCCTACTTTTTACACGCTTCTGGAATTGATTGGACCGTATAGCAAAGAGAGAAATAAATTTCAGAAGATCGATCCCTTCTAAAGAGCGACTTGTGATAACTTTGAGGTAGGAACAAATCATACACTGCTCTTGGTGGCCGATAGGGTAATGGTGCTCGCCTCGCAATTTGGGTGGTTGGAGGGGGGGGGATCAAAACTATAACTTAGAAATTGGCATTCTAGTGGCTTTCATTATAACACATAGATCTATACAATAACAAACACAAAACAACATTACACACGAATATAAAGACAACGTAGACATATAAAGTTATGAGCTAAACTGGTCCCAAAAGTATATTTTAATTTATTGATTGATCATAATTTTGTCTATTGCTGGTACTGGTTATACAAGTCGGTGTCGCCTGGTGGGGAATATGGTGGATCAAATTGTGAGCCTGGTTCATACTGGCTGTACCGATACTGGTGGGCAGTACCGGTAGTTGTAGATGTGGATGAATGGTAATGAGAAGTTGGGGTTGGGGTGCGAGATATATTAATATTATTGTCATTATTTTGATTTTGCGGTGATGACTGGTGAGAACGGCGCAGATACCGTAGAGCCATGTTGTTAAGCTCTCCGCGGAACTCAAATTTGGTTATTGTGTCCAGCGATTTCATTACTGGTAGAAAGCTTAGTAGATAGTGTTCGTCATCGTCCTGAGCGCTTTGTTTTGCTGTTGTTGTTGCAACGCTTGTAGAGATTGTAACATTGCTTCATCAAAGGGTGATACAGATGTAGAACCTCGGTGTTGGGGAAAAGGGGGATGCGGTCTTTTTCTGGTTAGTCGTTTGGGAGTGGTTGACGGAGGAATTTCTTGAGTATGGCTTGCACCAGGCTGAGGATCTGTCATTGAACCTCCCCCATGTGAAGGCATATCATTTTCAATGAATCCGTCCATGCTGTCCTCCAGCTGAGTATCTTGCTCCGTCTCCGGTCCCTCCGTCAAATTTGTTGTTGTTGAGCTATTTCGATCTTCAACGAAAGGGAGCAGAAAGAGCATACTCTTGTACAGGTACCACGGTCTTTGGTGCTTGCCCCCTGATCCAGATTTAAATGATGTTTCCTTCTTGTGGTAACGCCGGAAAGAATCCCTCAAGACTGTCCATTTCTTTCTTGCAGTTGGGCCTGTTGGAATGGTAATATTATGTATTACTATTATTGTCTGTAGAAAGCATATTGATGTCCTGGGATGGGGTTGCATGTGTGTGGGAGGAAGTTTGTGTGTACCAAAGTATAACAGGTATGTAAAGGTATGAAAATGAATGGGGGGAAAAAATGAGAAAACAAATAAATAAATGTGCTCCATCGTTATTGAAATAAATAATCATTGACCTGCTCAGAGGTTTATGGTTTAACACTATTCAATGTTTATTATTTCAGGTATCTGGCTTCAGGAGAAAATCATGTGTCTCTGTCATTTCATTTTCGTGTTGGTGTAAGAAATATCACGACAGAAACATGCGCAGTTTTGTGGGACGTGTTACAGCCACGAGTAATGCCCCGGATAGGGAAAAATGGATTGACATAGCAAATGATTTCTATGCTAGATACAACTTTCCACTTTGCCTCGGGGCTATCGACGGCAAACACGTTCGCATTAAGAAGCCAAATAGATCAGGTTCTCTTTACTACAACTATAAGGGCTTCTTCTCAATAATTCTTCTTGCTATCACCGCCTCAGACGGGAAATTTGTGGTTATTGACGTCGGCTCATGTGGGAGCAACAACGATGGAGGAGTCTTTCATAAATCAGCATTTGGCAGAAAACTTGCTTCGGAAAGTCTCGACATTCCAACTGAGGGCGCCGTGCCACAAACGGACATCAAGTTGCCATTCATGTTTGTTGCTGATGACGCTTTTCCGTTGAAGGAAAATATTATGAAGCCTTTTCCTCATCGTCAACTTACACATGACAAAGAGGTTTTCAATAATCGCCTGTCTCGAGCAAGGAATTGCGTCGAAGGATCGTTTGGTAGGATAGGCATGATGTGGAGGCTTTTGCTAAGGCCAATGGATGTCCAACCTAACATTGCTGCCGATATTGTCAAGGCAATAACGGTGCTTCACAACTTTATTCTCATACAAGAACCCGGTCGTGTATCGCCGTGTGATTCAACAGGTGAGCAGCTTCAAACCCCAAATACTCTTCCAAGCCTTCAACGATCCAATATCAGTGGAGGCACTCGATGTACAAAAAACGCCATGAGAGTGCGGGAAACATTGATGAACTATTTCATATCCGCTGCTGGATCTCTACCATGGCAAAATGATCTATGTGTTTATAGACCAACCTCAAGCTAAACTATAAAGAAATCTCCTCTAGGCCCTATTCTTGTTTAGGCCCTAGATCAAAGACTACTAGATCTAGCTAAGGACGCGCACAGCCGGATTCCTGACTTCGCTAGCGGAGGCGATCGAAAACGGGAATTCCCGTTTAATACTTGCCTACGAAGCAAGGACTACGCGTGATGCAAGGATTGGTTTCATCAAAATAAATACGTTTTTGGCATGAAATTCGTTTCTAGAGCAAATTCAAAACAAAGCAGACCTATCTGAAAAGCATAACACATAAGAACGCCTAAATTGTAAATAAAAAAACACTCACTTTACAATGAAATTCATTCAGCCATCCTGGCTTTCTTAATAGACGTTTGGTATAACACAGAATTTCTTTCCTGGTCCTTCTCCAAATTCTGCAAACCATGCAGCAGGACGTTGGCCAAACGCCGGAACAGCTAACGTATTTGAAAAGGGGGTGGGGGGAATTATCAAGAATAGTGTGAAACTTAGCATCTGTTAACATCAACTATGCTTACAAATAATGAAATGTATGCATGCATAATGTACTGTATTATTGTCTTGCTTTTCTTATTGTCACTATGAAACACTCATGGCCTTCGCTAAAAGCCTTAACATGTAGATCTACTTAATTATTTTATGTTTCAGTTACCATGTAGATCTATTAGTTTCTTGTTTTATTTTGTTTCTTATGATAAAAAATATCCCTGAAATTGTCACTGCATGCTAGATCTAGATCTACACTCCGCAGGTGCCTGAGAAATAAAATAAAGGCTTTAAAATAATTATCAACCTGTGTATGCTCTCTCAAGCTTCTGATCAACTTACTATAATCTAAACGAATAGATAGGTAGAAAAGATATTATAATGGCACTTCTGATCAACTTACTATAATCTATGAATAGATATTATTATGTAGAAAAGATAATACAACATGATAATATAGCTGACAATGAGTAGCCTGAAAAATTACATTTTAATAAAATCCCTTTACAATGTAGGCTAATGATACTACTTTTTTTTTTATTCATTTCTAATACTAATAATTAAATTTAAACAAAAATCCTTGCCCCCACTTACTTCTGCCGAAGATAACCCCAGATCGTAGTACGTATCCATAATGGACAGTATGTTAACAAGTCTTTGTCTACAGCATGCTCGGTGTTTTGCATATTTTGTGAAGCTTAAGCCAATTCTGACCATCTCATATGTGCAGGCATGAGGAACAGTCAGATTTCCCCTTGACACTTCTTCAATGAAGTTTTTAACATCACCTGTCAGTTGAGGCTCATCATCAGAAAAGACCAGCTGCTTCCCCACCTTCTTCTCGAGCCATCCTGCTACATACGCAACAGCACTCTCTTCACTGGCAGAGAGAGAAACAGCTGTTACGCACTTTTCAATTGATGAAGCATCCTCTTCATTAATTGGACCTTCACAGACGTGACCTTCGTTTGATGGTTCAACTTCAATCGTCTCTAAAAACGATGCGGCAAATCTTGCCAGGCGCTTTCTGAAAGCAGCAACAACATCACTGACCCCCATAAAAGCATTTGCCCCTGTAGACTGACGATACACGGAAAATTCTCCTTCAATCCTATCGGACTGAATTTCTCTTAGCAAAACATACCTATACCCATTTGCAAGCAAATGTGCACTAACAGCCAGCAGCCCCTGTGTTGTTTGCATCAGAGCTCTTTTTGTGTCATGAGTAAGGCATTGAAATCTTTTCTGTCCATAGCCTGAACTTGCTGCTTGCAACTTGTCCAAGAAGCTTTTAAGATTTGTAGAATTCTTGTCTTGGACAGCTCGATTGGGATCTCCTGTTCTTACATCCTGCCCCTTTGCTGACACATTTACTATATTCCACCAGTCCAAAACTTGCTGGATAAAATTGGCTGTCTCTGAGGCTCCTTTCAGTCTGAGGGCGGCAACAACTTTGTCATTAAAAACTCTCAGGACATGTTGAACATTTTGAAGTTGAAGTCTGGAAGGGTTAACGGCTGTTTGTGTTAGTGGTGTGGTTTTGAGTATGTTGTTTTTCTCTTCTTTGTACAGTTCTCTGACATCAGAAAAAGACCCAACTGTTTGGTTGTCAAGAGATAATTTTTGACATTTCTCTGTCAGCCAATTGTTCCGTATGCATTTTAAAATGTGGACAGTGTCATACAAGAGGTACCATGCACGTTGGCTGTCCAATGGGTGAATTGCTTGAAAGTCGTGCACTCTGTCGAACATTTTACAAAATTGTTGGTTTATTTTGTGATTATCAGTAATCGAACCCAAAACAACCCCACCCGAGTTTTCTACAGTTGTAGCTGCCTCTTTTACAATTTCAAACTGATATGAGGATGTTAGTTTGTGGACAGGGGTTATGGAAATCATTAGGCTGGGGCCTCCGTGCAGACATTTCATCATAACGCACAACATAGATGTTGCTTTGGAATTTGGATCGTTTTTGGCTATTCCATTCAGAATGCCCCCTGAATATGCAATCATTGGCCGAATTTTTACTTCATCGATAAGCAGGAAAGCATTTTTTTGTTGTTCATAAGTTTTCTTAAACGTTTTATCAAGAATGGAACCCCTGTTGGTACCAGATATGATTGACTGCAATTTTCGTTTGCTTGGAAGAACTAAAAATTCACGAAGATTGTCATAATTGCAGGTAGGGAATGACTCAATCCCAAAACAATAGTCAGCTACTGAAAAGTTTTTGTGTGAAAGGAGCTGAAGCTGTCTTGTTAGGAATTTAAGTTTCTTAGCATTGCCAGTTTCAAGTTGTTGACTTTGAAGGATCTTCACCGCCTTTTCAATACCATGGCCAGCGTTAATGTCATAGTTGATAACAAAATTTATAGCCTCAAAGTACTGCGAGTAAGAAGACAAACCATTGTTAGGGTTTAAAATGTTGCCAAATGGAACACTAATCCCGTCCTTGAAAGCTTGAAGTGTGAGGGGGGAACATAAAGTAGACTTGTTGTGCACAATAATTGACAACTTGCTTTCACTATAGTCTCTTGCCATGAAAACACAAATAAATCTTTCTTCGCTTCTTGACAGCATTAAATTCTCATATTTTTTATGTAATTGTTTCTCTGGTAAAAATTCAGCAAACGAAGTGATTTTATCTTTCTTTTTAAAGTACTTGAGCTGCTGGTCCTCAGGCTTTGGTGGGCGAGGGGCTGGCTTTGCTGTCGGCAAACATGAAGGGGGTACATTGGTGAAAATACTCGGTGGGCAAGCTGGTCGAGTCGAGCCTCCAGGTATCTTAACCATCGGGGTATCTACTGGCCAATGTCTTTCACAAATGAAAAAATTTGCGGGATTAATTACAAAATTTTCACGAGGGGGGATCATATTTATCCATCTTTGCCGTTCAACTTCATCCCTGGGCAACCTAAACACTCGGCATTTACTGGTCCCATCATAGTTGCCTCTACATTCCACGATGTTACACTTATTTGGCATTTTAGTGAATGTGGAATTAGATCTAGATCTAGGGCCTAAAAACTTTTCAATAATATGACAGTTGGCAATGGAAACATACCATTCTTCTTTTACAAATCAGAAATATTATAAATCCAAACAAACTTGATGATAATTGATAATCCAAACGAACACGTTACCGAGTACAGAAGTGAAAGTTTGAAAACGAAACCGACACACTACATCGATCGGAACAGCTTCCGAGAAATAGTGCATAGTAAATTTTACCCATCTATAATAGAATTACTACAGAAGTGTTGCATACTTATCAATTAGAGTCTGTTAATACAAAATTCAATCATTTTTATTTTTATTTGTTATTATTTCACTAAAATTCGCTGAAATTGTGAATCATTACGCCGAACTTCGTCGTCGCATCATTCCTAAATATAGTTCAAATGCAAGAGCCGGTCGGGAATTCCCGTTTTCGATCGCCTCCGCTAGCGAAGTCAGGAATCGGGCTGTGCGTGTCCTTTTAACAATCTAGTAGTCTTTGCATAACAACATAACATAACATAACATAACATAACATAAATTGAGCTCATAGGCATTTGCCTTCAAATGCTCATCATAAGTATTAACAATACAGGAGATCAAACCACAATATAGCAATACATTATCATCGATCATTTCTCAAGAACAAAATATAAACAAGTTATCCATCATACTTATACAGTGATTGATGCAGTTCCTTATTAATAGCATTCTTAGAACGATCAACTGAGTCAAAATTCTTTGTTGCAAATCTCAGGCCTTTCCTGATTCTCACAGTCTGACAGATAAATGAATTTTTCTTTATATTTATAAAGCAACTGTCAACATAGATTTTATATTTATCTCCACGCGTAGATGTTACATGTGAAAATCTTAAAAAGTCTGTACAATCAACATTACACAATTCGTGAAAAATATTGTATTGCTGAAATAGGTCACACCTACTTCTTTTAAAACTTCATCGAACAGATATCTAAATTAAGCCAATTCATCGTATAGAGAAATTTAAATATCTTTCAATGATCCGGCATTTTTTGTTTCAAACTTAAAATTATTCCATGTATCAATTGTACGACATATAAAAGAATTATTTTCTAATAAAAGTTGCCCATCCAGTAACGTAGATTTTGAATTTATCACCTCATGTAAATGTTAGGTGAGTATTGAATGTCATTGTAAATTGCCGTGTTTTATTTTACTTTACATCCTCTTGCTTTCCGCTTCTCTTCTCAGCTGCGTCAAGGGCATCATCTTCCAGAAAAACCAGTTTCAAGTTAAGAGACTAGAACTGAAAACAGAGCCGTGGGGAGGCGCTAAGCTTCAGGACAACATGATCGCCGTGACGGGGCTCAAATGCTTCTACATTGTAACGATGACCGATGACCTGAGCCTTCAGAATGTGGTACACACCCGCAAGGACTACTGGGGCATATGTGCACTCAGTCCCATCAATTTAGCCTGCAGGTAAGATTAATATTATACAATCGCGAGTGGATGCGCGACCAATGGGCCAAGCTGTGGACGTCAGCTCCGACGGCGCGAGTTGTGGCCAGATTTATGCC
>JAOXNP010266574.1:0-13973 GCA_028571245.1 Chromodoris orientalis
ATACATACATACATACACACTTACATTAATACATACATACATACATACACACTTACATACATACATACATACATACATACATACATACATACATCATACATCATACATACATACATACATACACACTTACATACATACATACATACATACACACTTACATACATACATACATACATACAATGATGAGTGCTTGGGGCACGTGATAAAGCGTCAGCGGTGACTTGTTGTTTCCCTGATACATGAATGACTTGCGCGTTATAGGGCATCAGGCATAAACGAGACCGTTGGATTCTTGGTGGCATCTTGGCCAGTTCCTTCATGGTGAGAAGAGGTACGAGCGGCTTGTGATCCGTTTCGATGGTGTATTTCAGGCCTAATATGTAC
Source organism: Chromodoris orientalis (assembly GCA_028571245.1). Taxonomy (NCBI): domain Eukaryota; kingdom Metazoa; phylum Mollusca; class Gastropoda; order Nudibranchia; family Chromodorididae; genus Chromodoris; species Chromodoris orientalis. Next base: position 385 of record JAOXNP010266574.1, read on the forward strand.
TCACCGAAACGTTTAGCTGCCCATGTAGCAGCGAGGGCTTCTTTTTCGATTACGGCATAGTTTTTCTCTGCATCAGTGAGAGAACGGGATATGAAACTGACTGGTCTTCGTGTGGCGTCGTTTTGTACTTGTAGTAGTACGGCGCCAAATCCAGCGTTGGATGCATCGGCAGCAATAATTGTTTCTCTGTTTGGCGAGTAATGGGTGAAGACCGGTGTTGAAGTCAGACGCTGTTTTGTGATCAAACGCTGCTTCATGCGCCTCGTCCCAAATCCAGGTCGAATCCTTATTTAGCAATTGGCGCAGTTGCTAACGTCAGAGCAAATTTTGACAACTGATTTACCATGCCCAGGAATCACTGGAGCTCAGTGACGTTGGTGGGTGCCGGGAATTGTAAAATTGCTCTTGGTTTCCCTTTGTCTGTGCGAATGCCCGAACTATCGACGTGTCTGAGATAGCGAACCGGTGTTTTGGAGAATTCGCATTTCTCATTCAGTGTGAGTCCAGCATCTTGTAGTCGTTGTAAGACTGTTCGAACTCATGTGTAATGAGTTTGAAGATCTGGCACGTTATTATGATGTTGTCGATGTGACAAATTACGCCGTCTATGTCGGTGAGAATTTCCGACATTCGTCGCTGGAATATTTTGGACGCGGATGATATTCCGAAAGGAAGACGATTCATGCAGAATCTTCCGAACAGTGTCAAGAATGTCGTATATGGCCATGATGCATTATCCAGTGGCACTTTATTCTAATTCTGTGGTTGCGAGTCCTTTAATCATAATTTATGTCACCACATACAGAAATGACTAGATTCTACCTAAATGTCCACTGCCATAAAAGTGCCTGCAATTTCATCAAAGTTTGCCATTTTCTATTCATACACAATCCTTCTGCTTGGATCAAATGTAGGGTTGTCCCTTCACCCCATTCTTTCTTACATGTTGTATCTGTAACTGAGTCAACAGAGTGACTGTCAGGTTTAGCCCATATGTTGGTAGCACTATACTGTGACAGGCTTATGCATTTACTGAGAGCTTTAAACTAAAGCCCAGAAAGGCATGCTTTTTACAATTTTCAGTCAGGTGTAACTTTTTATCAATGTGATAAAGATCAATGTTATTTTGTCTCTTGCAGGTAAACAATTCATCTTTTTAATCATGAATTAATTTTTCTACATCTTGAACATAAAGTTAATTTTTTACAACATAAAAGAGTAGCTTTCAGGTCGTCCTTTTTTCTTTTTTTTTTCAAACTCAAAACTGACAACTGGGTGTATTCTACTTTACATTTCCTCAATGGTAGCACCTCACCATTTTGATGAGAAAGACAGTTGAAAAAAAATTCTTAGGACTTGACTTTGGACAAAGACGCTTATAATAATATTAATTATTATATCAGATGACTTGGAATCCTCAAGGTAAAAAAGCAAGAGGAATACCCAAGTACATTATTGGAAAGGGAGCTGAGGGCAGAGATGAAAACAGTTGGAAAGATTAGTCGCAATTTTTATCTATGACCTTTCATACCCAGGAGATTTATAGGGCAAAGAAGAAACTAACGCAAGGGGAAAAAAATAAGTGTTCCATTCCATAGACTTTACATTACCTGTTCTGTAGGTGCCTATGAATGTATATGATATGTAATAAATGACATCTCCAGCAGACGGCTAGAGTGCCAACCATATGTGGCTGATACGTCATCAGTGAGTTAATAGAAGTATGCAAATTAAATAACTCAATGACATATCTCTTGTGCCATCACGCTATTTGTTTGGATGTTACTCCTGAATTTCCTTCCCCTGAGTATGGCTGACAGTTGACTCTTTCAGTTTCCCCTGGGATGGGATGTTGGGTGGAGACTACTGTTCTGTAAATTTATTTTATTTTTGTGAAATTTGAAGGAAAACTGTGAATCATCTGTACTTTCGTTTTGTTTTGTCTTTATCCAGGTTTTCAAAATACTGGTTGACAGAAGTATGAGAACATGACAGACAGCAAAGTGTTCAAGGATGCAAGATCTCAAGTAGGAATGCTGTCACATCACTGGTAAGACTTTAACTAGAAGTATAACAGTGAAGTTTGCAAATCTGTTTTACCAAAAAGTCAAATTCTGACTCAAACAAAAAGCAAAACAAAAAAACCGGAGGTGAAACTTTTGATATCTTTTATTTTACATCAGTGTTGTGAATTTGAAACTAAACACTCCGAATGATTCGGATTCCGTTGCAACATCAAGGAATTAAGCATAAAGCCACAAATCTTAATTAACGGCCGTCATTTTGGTTATCCTGCTCTGGACACTTCCCCTGTTTTGCTGCAGTCATAATTTTGTGTTAGTCAGTTTCTAGCCTTATTGTCCTATCTTAGCAGTATTGTAACTAAACTATTCATTGACCTGCTAAAATGTAATTAGCCTCTGAAATATGTGTTTGTTAATGTGACACAGTATAAATAGATAAGCATTGTAAGAGCATGTTATTCAAACACCAGGCATTTAGGTGGTCACTACTGTATGTACAATAAAATACATGCAGATCTGTAGTAAACTCTCCAAAAAAGAAACGTATTACTGTAGGAGGAACGCAATAACTATTAATAAAAACAAACCCGGTCTTTGAAACATATGGATGTGGTTGGGAAAGCTTTATTGATCAACAAAAGAGTCTGAATTTAAGGAGAAAATGCACGTGACCATCCATTTTGTACATCTGAAGGGAGGTTACTCAATAGCGGGTATGCGTTTCTTTTTTGGGAGAGTATAATATGACATATACATAATATTTTAATAAAACACGTAGGTGTATATTACCGGTAGTAGGCTATATATATTGATATACGAGGAAAGAGGTGGGCTAGGTGCATATCTAGTCCAGTAGACTTCATGTTGAAAAGGGATGATTACATTGTACATTTAGAATTAAAAGCAATCTGGCCACCTCCATCTATTTGGTCAGAGTTGCGAATGAACATGTCTTGAAGAAGATGGAAATATTTACTTGAATAAAGGGGGGTAAAAAAGAATAAATAGAAGAAAAAATTAACGGAAGTGTCTTGATCTGGATTTAGGGTGTTTTGAATTTGAAAGTGCTTGTTCTGACTGAATGATTATAGAAAGTCCTAAAATTGCACAACGGAATAAGAAGAAATAAATGAAAATAAAGTCACACAAAGGGAGCAAAGATGATCCCTTAACATTCCAGGCTATTGCCCTTCATACACGTATACTTATTTAAACCTGGTTTTAGGCAGGAAGCGGAGAGAATGTGATAGTGATCCAGGATAAATAACTCACACCGGCATATGGTGTCAGAGGTCGGGCATGTCCCAGAACTTCTGGCACTTTAAAGTTTCTAGAGGAACCAAATCCATCAGATGAGCTTGGCTCTGCCAGTTTCAGGCCATCACAGCAGTAATTGAGAAAATGACAAACTCGATTTCTTTCTGACGAAAGATCAATTCTATGTTATGACTAATTAGTTCATCTGGGACTCAGGACATCAGCACAATCGGTCGAACGCAAACTGCCCATCATTTTTCGTTTCACATCGTTAGGCTTAAGACTAAAATAGAGGCTTTTGACTTTTTTGTATCACATGACGGTCAGATATGAAAAGTGAAATGGCTTGAGACACACGCTTCGCTGTTTCGGCTGTCATTCTCATTGTGGATTTTAATTGAACTTGTAGTTCTTAATGGTTTTATAGATCTAGATTCTAGAGCTCAACTCTTGTGCCTTGAAGAAATATCATGTTTTCTTGGAAACTTCCATATTTAATAGGTAATTTTCTAAACCAATTATCTAGCTATAGGCTAGATTTTTTTTAAGTCTAGTGGCGTATTTTCTTTGGATTCCACATGATTCTCGATCTGCTGGAATGTTAGGCCTATGATTTTTGTGCTGGATAGAAGAGATAACTATATAGAATCTATCGTGTTTAGCGGGGGGTGGGATGGGCGGATTCTGAAGGTTGTTGTGAGAACTATTGGAGGTTTTAGAAACACTAAATTTAATTGGAGGCAACTGTAAAAAATAGTTTTGATGCTATGTTGCCATGGAAACGACGCCATTTTGGATTTCGGGCTTTGCGAAAATACCTCTTCTTCAAAAATAAATAACTGAAAAACTATTCAATATATTTCTCTCAAATTTTGTACACATGTTGTTTGCATACAGATAAAATAGAGGATGCAGTGGCTTGCTCGTGTCTGTTATAGATTTTGTACTACTGAATTTTGAATTTTTGAATAAAGTAACTTGTCATATACTCTCATTTTTTCCTCAAACTAATTTAATTTAAAAACCATGACACATAGAGAGAAGCCCATGCCTCCTTTTGTTACCTGTTATCCATGTACTATCTATGCCAAATTCCAGACAGATCAGTTGAAAAAAAAGTTGAGTTATTTAAAAAAAAAAAAAAAAAAAAGACTTCAAAAAGTACATTTTGAGAAAAACAGCAGTTGAAGTTTTCATACAATCTTGGGCACAAAAAAAAAGTGTTTTAGACATTCCAGCATTCCTCAGAACATGCCTGCATGGTGCCTGGACCTCCCTTTTCTGCTTCTTATTCTTGCCTGTCTTTTTCTCTTTCATTTGTTTGTATTTTCCTTCTCTTTTTTTGCCTGTTCTGTCGCCTAAGGATACCTTTTTTCCGTATTTTTACATGTATAAATATTCTGAACCTTGTTCACAAAAGGCTCGATTTACATGGGGAAAAAGTTGATGTCACCCAACTGATGGATGAAATTGTGTTCTTGGATAATTGAACCAGTCAAAAATACAGTAGTGACCGCCTAAATGCCGGGTGCTTTGGAAGCAGAGAAAACGGGCATTTAGGCGAAACCGGGTCAGGGCTTAAAATCGGGGATGTTCACAAAGGCATTCATTGATTCTGGTTCAGAAAATTAATATTTACCTCTCTTTAGAGAAACCCTCACCTGAAGTTGATTGAATGGGAGAAATAGGGACATCTGGAAGCCATTAATTCTTTCACATGCAGGTATGGAGCACATGGACTACTTGATCATTGCTTGCCACTAAGGCCGGAAAAAGGGGAGCAATAAAAGTGTTCACACCTCTTCCCTACAGGCGAGGTAATTCCTGAGAATTAGAAGATCCAGGACAGGGCCGTGGACAGAGTCTGGAAGACTGCTCTACTTTTATTGCCTCAAGACAACCCTGTGATCCAATGGAACAAAGGCTGTGTCGTATGGGGGAGGGGATGAGGGTGGGGATAAGACGTCACCTTTCATTGAAGTACATAATTAGAGAGGATTATGAAGGTTAGTTACTTTGTATGGTACATGTAAATTGTTGACGGTCATAGATTAGCCATATTATCGATGGAATGATAAGTATGCTAAAGAAGAAAAGTTTCTTATCATCACCTACAGCCATATCTTATGATAATATGGGCAAAATAATACCTGCTGCTGCCCCTGAGACCGGGCATTTAAGCAAAAATCCAATTTTTAAACGGGCATTTAGAGGGGTAATTTATATAGAAAAAAATCAGTTCTGCGGAAATTGCGGGCATTTAGGAGAAGTGGGCATTTAGGCGGTCACTACTGTACCAATATCTCAAAATCAAGATGTGATTTTGAGCCCATAACCCGGTTTCAGAACCCGTTCTTTCCCCCCACCCCCCTTAGATCTTTATTTATCTTTTGATTTACATTAAATTCAGACAAGTGAGGCCCTGTGGAGAATCCCTGGAAACTAGGGGGACTTGGGCGCCTACCATTTATTACCAGGGATGCAACTTTTCTGACTTTTTTCAACGCGCCAATTTTGTTTTGATATGTTTGTTTTTTTTAATTTCTAATTGTGTTCATGAAGTGTTTTAAAAATCTTTTAATATTTCATGTTGGTTTTTTTTAGAAATTATACACCAGGAAAGGCCATATTTCGGCTTTTAAAATGCTAAAATTTGTTTTCGGCTGGGGGGCGTTGCTCCCCTAGACCGCCGCCGAAAATTTTCCTGCTTTTTTTTTTACAGCTTGGTTGCATCCCTCTATTACTGTGCCCATTTTGCCTACTCACTGCTTCCTTCCGGCTTTGGATAGCCTTTAAATAAATAAGCCCATAGTCCAGATTCTTAATTCCTCATTCTAGCATATACAAAGTTCCTACCAAGATTTAATTTTATTCGATCCGACTGGCATGACCTTGACCTAGAGTAAATTAAAACCATCTCCTGTGCCATGACTCTTCAGAAACTATCCAATAAATATATAAAGGCATCATTTGTCAAAGGAAACCAAATGAACATGGACTTTAAAGCAAAGGCCAGTTTTGTGTAGAATTTCAGCATCATCCAACAAATTGTAATCTGTAGGCTGGCCTTCCTGTATAAGTGGAGGAGTGTATTCTTTTTCTTGTGCATATCTTTTGGAAATTATTTTTTAGTCAGCTGCATGGTAGATTGGGGGGGGGGGGGTGAAATTGGGGAGAATTCATGGAAACTAGGGGGACTTGGGCGCCTGCCATTTATTACCAGGAATGCAACTTTTCTGACTTTTTTCAACTCACCAATTTTGTTTTGATATGTTTTATTTTTTTAAATTTCATATTGTGTTCATAAAGTGTTTTCAAAATCTTTTAATATTTCATGATATTTTTTTAGAAATTATACACCAGGAAAGGCCATATTTCGGCCTTTAAAATGCTAAAATTTGTGTAGAATTTCAGCATCATCCAACTAATTGTAATCTGTAGGCTGGCCTTCCTGTATAACTTGAGGAGTGTATTCTTTTTCTTGTGCATATTTTTTGGAAAGTTATTTTTTAGTCAGCTTCATGGTAGATGAGTACCAGATCTTTCTTTTCTTCTATTTCCAGATAAAAAGACTGACAAGGAATGATGCAGTGGGTTACATTGTCCTTATACCATCTCCTAGTTAAGACAAAATCTGCGACACAGTCATACAGTCAACTGCTTCATTCAACACACAGATAGCCAGAAGATTTTTGTGCATCTTTTGCTCCATCCAAAGAAAACTGGTATTTTATTGGCAAACACCGTTGCTGGACCATGCGTAAGGAAGCTTCCCTCATCATTATCAGTCTGGTTCTTATCTTTTCATTTTCATGCATTTTGATGCTGTCATGTCTGTGGTATTTGTCAGAAGAATTCCCTTCATTTTTAGATTTCAAATTTTAGTTTGTAATACTAGTAGGAACTACTATTGTCCTGGCAGTGGCTTTTCAGCCCATCTTCTATGATTTCTAACTGCCAAGGGTTCTTGTACATTATGCACAACCTGCATTTGAGACCTCAGAGTCTATTGTCCTTGAATGGCAGGACTAAACTAAACTTTCAAATCCTATCTACTATAGGATAAAGAAGCAGAGAAAAAATAAAAAGGAATTTTCTCAACAAATCTACATAGCAAATTTTAAAAATCCTACCCGCCAAAAATGTCAAACTGAAGCATGAGGTTAGGCTGAGGACACAGAGAATGCTTCACGATTGAAAACGCAAGAGCTTTTGATAGAATCACATTAGTCAAGCGCAGAGGACAGTTTGAGAAGCACGATTCAGAAACATAATGCGGCACATGTTTAACAAAATAATTATGGTTATAAATCTGTATGGTGATGCAAGAGGCAGCCGCTGAGCCTGGATTGTCTTAGACTATTTAGCATCATGGGGCAGCAGGTGAATAAGGGGACCAAAAAGATACCAAGAGTCCCTTCTGATTAACTAGTCCAGCATTCAATTCTTTCATATATACAAATGAAGCCTAGGCCTATCCTACCTAGCCTAGCCTACATCACTTCCATTTCACATTTCATTCAGCGGCAACATTGGATCTAGATGTAGATCTTACTTATTGCAGGGATTTCTTTACTTATTTTATTTTATTATTTTTTTAACCGTGAAAATTGATTCGGCCTCAGCACACAGACCTGCCTAGTTTTACAAAAGTTCCGTAATCATTACAAAAAAGCTACCCCCATTACGGGAGTACGGAAATCACAGATAAATTACGAATGTTTAGGTTGAGAAACATTTTGACTGAAGGTAATAAGAATTATTTAAATAATTGCCGTTTTGATGTTTTTGTTAGGCCTTTGTAAGGGTGTGCAGATTATTATTAGTCATCAGTATCGTTAAATAAGAAAAGAACAATTACCTCTACCAGTAGGCTCTAATTAAAGATTGGAATTACATTGACTTTTCAATACCAACTTCGTAATCGTCAAGGCATCATCAAGTCTTGAGCGTAGTCCAAACTGGCAAATGCACTCGATAACCGCGATGTGTTCTGACATCATTCATCTGTCTGTTGTCCTTTCGATTTTTTTGCAATTGTGGTGTCCTCAAAGTTTTAGCCTACTGCCCTTCTACTTTTAGACCCTCATTAGCACCTTCAAACAGCAGCTTTTTCATTTAGGTTATACAGCACTTCCATTTGTCCGCAATTTTGCGGATTTCCGCAAATCTGGAAAAATCCGTAAAACAAATTAAGAAAAAAAATCCGCCTTAAAAACCCCCTGCGAGGTCATTGTCTGGGCCTGGGAAAAAATCCTCAAAAAATAGAATTGTAGACTGGAAGCACTGGTTATACATCCAGATATCTAGTTAAGACTCGAGATCGAGGTACTTTTAGTTTCGTGAATTTTGCGAACTTTATAAATCTAGATCTAGATCTGTAGGCCTGTAGATCTAAATAGATTATAGATATAGAATTGTGAGGAAAATCCAGTAAATGCGAAGGATGACACATAGGGGGCTGGTGCCATAGTCTATTTCCTGTAAAGGTTGAAGCTTCTTGCATCGTAAGGCCATAAATGTGAAGATTGCATCATATTTTGATAAGCATGAGCTATGAATTCACACTTCGTAGAGCTTTTGTTGTACAATCTTGGGAACTGGATGCCGATGTGGCGATTATCGTTGTAGATTTCTATGGTAACTTAATAATTCAGTTTTGCACTTTGACCGCGATAAGGGACGTGACCTAAGTGAAAAACGATGTCATCTTTCAGCTTCAGGCAGGATTTCGGATTTGATCTAGGTCTAGAGTTTTATCTAAGTAATCCAGAAACAGACAGAAAGATATAGAGAAAGAAAGAAAAAACAACTCATTGGAATTAATCAAAAAGCCAACTTGTACAAAAGCTGGAATAAGATGGCCAGCTCAGATAATAGGAATAAATCTAGATGCTGTGTGACTCCTTTGGTCACTTTCACCAAAAAGTATCATATACATCTCAGATTGCCAATTTAAGTCATGACAAAAAGTGGATGTCTCTTGTGTATATTACTTTATACAGACAGCAATAAAACCTCTCTGGTTTTGATCTTAATTTTGAAACGGTGCGTTCTGAAAATTTGAGGATTACTCATTTTTGTGCCAAGTTAACTGAAAAATGGCATTCTCATTACTGATTTTCCAAATCGTAAGTAGGCAGGTCTGTGTACATGTAGAGATCTGATTTAGACTATCTAGATTTCTATATATCTAATCGAGATAAAATCTAGCGTCTAGATCTACTGGCCTGATGTCATAGTGGTAGAGTGCCCCCCACAGAACTGATATATAGTGGGTTCGAACCCTGACGAGTCATACTTATAGTCGCGCAGCGCTCAGCATTATGAGATCAGTGCTAAGACTGGTCAGCCCAGTGTCATTGTACTGTGACTGGGTGAGTCATTAGAGTTGTGCTATGCCTTATGGATTGTGTGTGACAGCCCATAAATATGTCAACAAAATAGCATCGTCACTGATATTATCTATACTGTTGAAAAGTGATGTTAAACCCACAAAAATACAAATAAATTTATATACAAATAATGGTCTGTAGATCTCAAGATGTAGACTCAATAAAGAGGACCGGTATGGCATTCTAGATCTAGAGACTAAGGAGTCTAGATCAAGCTAGAAATCTAAATCAGATCTAGATCTAAAGGCATTTAGATAAGATTCCCACACCGTAAGTAATAATTAAAAAAAATAAAAAATCTAGGGAGAGTCTAGATGAAACTAGAAATCTGAATCAGATCTAGATCTAGAAACACTGACAAGATTCCCACACTGTAAACAATTTTCAAAAATCTAGAGAGACTAAAGAGTCTAGATCAAGCAGTAGCTGCCTCTGTATAGCATTTAAGGGAAAACACCATCCTGAGTCTTTAGCTAGCCTTTAAAGAAGCATTTAAAGCGGGTGGTTAGCGATAGCGTGTAGATTTGATTAACTTTGATATGCTGATTTTGAAAATACAATTGGAGCAATGTTTTGCAATTTGACAACGAGACTAGTATTTCAGTGGGTAATGTCAGTGTCCCCATGCTGTCTGTCACCCGCATGCTTTCTTCAAGCACGAAAAAGAATTCAATTTCAATACTACACGCTTTACAAGCGAGGCTTAAGTTAATTTTTCAAGCCAATAAGCGTGAGCTTTTTTGTGACCATGAAAAGTTATTTTTAATATACAAACAAGCGTCTACAAGCGCTTTCATTTTCAATAGTCAATAGTTTTCTCGGTGTTCTCACCCTTACACAAAGTAGTTTGTTTTGTTGTTTTTTTTCATTCCCCCCAGATAATAAAACTTCGGGTTTATAGAAAAAGCAGAAATAGCGATGGTGATTTTCATGCAATCATCGCTATTTCTACTGGTGTTTGGTTTTCTTTTGTTGCTTTCATTCCTTTTCATGTTCTCATTAAGATGTCATTGTTTTGTCCCTGTACAGTTGTCAATGCTGTAAAGTTATCAATGTTTTGTCTCTACCAAGTTGTCAATGTTGTAAAGTTATCATAATTCAGGATTACAGTGCACACCGCTTTTGTATCGACATTTCTCTTGTCCTCCCTGCTCACTATTTACATTTACTGCCCATTATATTTCTCTTGTCCTCCCTGCTCACTACTTACATTTACTGCCCATCATGCTTGCTGGCACTTAGGGCAGCCATGAAGGACTCCCATCTTTCTTTGTCTGTGGCAAGCCTCTTTATCGAGTTCCATGTCTCTTCCCATTCTTTCATTCCACTGTCCATCTCCAGCTTGCTTTTGATCTACCTTGCTTCCTTTTCCATTCAGGGGTCTAATGTCTTGTGGACTAGGCCTATTTATTATCCTAAGCTGTTAGCATGTGAAGGTCAATGTTCATTGGCATCAGTCTTACTATTACACCTGCTGTATTGTCCTTGGCATTGTCTACTCTATGGATTTGTGAAAATGAAGAAGAAAAAAAAATGCAACTTCCACCCAGTGATAGTGCCAAGATCAAAAGAAATGCAAGCTGTTATGAGCTGTGCATAATCATTTACCCCAATTTACTGGAAATATTTTGTAAAAGTCTGTCTTCTGTAGACATATTTTCCAGTCCTCCCAATGTCGATTCATATCGGATGTGCACTGTATTCATCATTGTTGCCAAGTCATTGGAAGGACTTCATTCCCTAACAATTGAAGTGGTTTAATGCAAACACAGAGACTTTCCTTTCTGGTTGTGGGTACAGAGCGACTGGTGCTTATGTACCAGTGTACTTTGGTATGCTTCAAAGCTTAGCTTTGTATGCATCAAAGTCTAAGTTTCCATCTCCGATGGTACTTCGTATGCTTCAAGTTTCCATCTCCAGATGGTGAAGCCTCTGTGCCATTTTCATTTGGTGGGGAATGAAATCTTTCCAGCTTAGCGCCACTGTGAAGCTGGCCATCAACTGACTAGTCAATGGCCGGCTTAAGTGGCGATAGGCCAGAACTATACTGGAATGGTGTTATTCACGGAGCACACTCTTTTTTGATTTGAACACAAATCGGTAGGGCTGTTGAATATTTGTGTTCAAACCAAAGAAAAGAAGAACTCCCTAGAAGACACCTTTTCAGTATAGTTCTGGCCATATTCAGGGTGGGTGGGAAGATATCTGAAAGAAGCTGCAAGGTGCACAAACCTCGCATAAGGTCACTTCACCTGGATTTTTTTTCCATTTTATGACGCTGACTGTCATAAAATAAAACATTCTTTGTTTTCAATAAACATGGACACATGTATTTTCTGGTTGTTGTTTTTTTATTTTGTTGGTTGTCCTGACCAAATCTTGACCTACTCCTAATCTCAACCTACTGCTGACCTACACCTAATCTTGACCTACTGCTGACCTAATCTTGACCTACTACTGACCTACTCCTAATCTTGACCTACTGCTGACCTATTCCTAATCGTGACCTACTGCTGACCTATTCTTGACCTACTGCTGACCTATTCTTGACCTACTGCTGACCTAATCTTGACCTACTGCTGACCTATTCTTGACCTACTGCTGACCTATTCTTGACCTACTGCTGACCTAATCCTAATCTTGACCTACTTCTGACCTATTCTTGACCTACTGCTGACCTAATCTTGACCTACTGCTGACCTACTCCTAATCTTGACCTACTGCTGACCTATTCCTAATCGTGACCTACTGCTGACCTAGCCCTAATGAAACTAGACCTACTAATCTCGACCCACTCCCGACCTAACCTTAACCTTATTCTAATTGTGACCTAATTCTGACCAAACCCTAATCGGGACCTAGTCCTAATCTTCTCCTAATCAGGACCTAACCCAAATCGATCTACTCATAATCTCGACCTACCCCTAATCTTTCCATACTGCTGGCCTCTGGCCTAATTCTAATCTCAACCTCCTAATCTTGACCTAATGCTGCCCTACTCTAGACCTTAATCCTAATCCTTGTTTCTCATGTGTATTGTGTTTTGTTTGAAATTCTGTATGTGTTGTATTTTGTTTTGGGTTGTGTTGAGAGTTGAGCCATGTTGTGTTGTGGTGTTGTATTGTGTTGAATAGTGTTGTATTGTGTCGTATTGTTCTGTGTTGTTTGCTTTCTGTGTCGGTTTGCTTTGTGAAGTTTTAGGCTACATCTCCTGATGCACAATGTGACATCTAGTAAGATCTAGAAGCCATCTCCTTATCACCAGGTCTGGGATAAGTAAATGCATAAAGAGATGTAGCCTATAAGGTTTTATTTCCAGAAACTACAGAGAGCACAAATTCCCAAATACATCATGCACTTTCCTAAAATCACATTTTTTTTCTTCTCTAACAAGAACTAGTTACAGGAGAAGTGAAAAAGCTTCTAAGTCACAGGGTGATGGCAAGAAAGTGACACTCTTCCTTAAAACAATCAGATACATGTACTTCTGACATGACTTGTCAAGTTTTTCTTCTTTTTTTTTTCTTTCGACTATTGAATCCTATTCAGTCCCTTTCAGTGAAAAGTGCCTGAAATAAAATATAGATCTGGCTTTTTTTTTGTAAGCAAATGAATAAGCATATAGTGCCAGAGAATTTTAGTGATGCAGTCAACTTTTCAAAGAAATGAAGTTGCCATTTTGAACTGTAACTGACTTTTCACCCCCAGAAAGTTGTACCAACGGGAAATGGACAACATGCTCTCAATTAAAGATTGCGCAGTCTGTTTTTGATATACCTGATTTATTATCTTTTATATTAAAGTCTGTACCTAGTATTGTCAAATTGACTGGGCAGATACAAACTTGCTTTAGAGTCGTGAATATTCATGAACTCATTTTAACGCAATCTTTAATTGAGCGTACTTTTTCCAT
>JAOXNP010277680.1:0-13898 GCA_028571245.1 Chromodoris orientalis
CGCTGAAGAAATAGGCTAAACGAAAGGGGTAGGCCTCAGCAACACACAATAAAGAAATTGGGTCAAGGCTAGGTGTGCAAGGGCCAACTTTGAAACCTAATAATAGAGCCGTTGCTTGGGGCAAATGCCTTAAATAACTTGCAGTCCCATTGGCTGTTATTTAAATTATATTTGAATATCTCTTCCAAGTCAATTTCTAAATAAAGGACTTAAAAATTTTCCATTCAGTAAGGTCAGGGTCTTAGGCCTTTTATAAAAGGCCAGCGCTCTTCCCAGTCAAACAGGGTCACACCTTTCATGTAGTGCCCCAGCGCTTCTCAGGTTTTATGAGGCCCGCCTTTTTAAAAAGGCCAGCGCTTCTCCAGGGTTAAACTTACATGACATGCAAAATTTGCCACCTAGGCCCGCCAGACGTCACCTAGATCTAGTGTGTCATTGTGAAGTTTTACTACAGCCTTGCCCACTCAATCTCTTATCATATCTTATCGTGTAGCGGGTGATAGCTGGGATGTCTGGTATATCTTGTTACATAATAAAGCTGACATCTTTGGCATCATCAAAGGCAAGTTCGAAATCCTCTTTTGTCATGGGACTACTCAGGTACATCAGCAAAGTGGTTAGGAGCCAAAACAGATAAATGACCAATAAACGATGTGGTCATCTGCCATCTCAAGTTAAGCCATGATGACAGATGAGAGAAAGCCCTTGATCAGTGTGTTTAAGAGATTGAAGGCATATGCCATTGGCCAAACTTTAAAAGAGAGACAAGGGATTAACAGATCAGAGACATTCACTCTATTCATCTTTCAGTTTAGTTTGTCCTCCTTTTCTTTTTCTTTTTAATTTTTTTTGTATTCTCACATCTGATTAGCTGCGTGCATGACATGAAATACAATCTGCCGTATCACAATGCGGCATGCCAGATTATCTGGACAAGAGAAATTACGTGTATCAGTAAAATTACGAGAATGCCCCAGAACCTTGACCGTACCTAATCACCTGATCTGCTTAAGAATACGGTCTTGGTCACTCCTGATGAGGGGTTGCTTAACCAGTACTAACTGCTTACAATACATTAAGGACTTGTCTGAGGCAACCTTTCCATGGTCTATTGTAGTTGTGCATTAATGTTCAGCATTTGGTCTCTTCCCCATATTACTTGTGATGTATTTGCCATAATTTTAAGACTTTGAAGTTCCTCCCCTTAAAGTATATTGCTGTCGTTGTAAATTTAAATGGATAGTTTATATTGAGAAGGTCAGGATGTGTTTTAAGTATTAAGCTTTAATCTCAATGAAAAATCACTTCTCTTACTTAGAAGGCTGTAAAGATTTGTTATGTGTATTGCAAGGTCAAAATATTGTTGCTTCTAACTAGATTGTCAGCTATTCATGCCTAGGTCACATGTGTACCGTACATAAGACCATGACATGTTAATGTATAAGAGGGTATTTCCTGTAAAACCTTAAAAATATTCTCAGATTTTGTCCCAATACATTTCTTATCCGTCTAAATTAATTCCTTTGTAAGTCTATCTGAATTATTTTTTTGGGTAAGATTACTGATTTTGTTAGGGCATCTTCATATGAACATATGTCCACAACAAAATATTCAGACCTGACAGATAATTTGAGACCTAAAGATGAGGTTTCAGTCTTGTTATATGCTCAGCTCAATGTTATTATTACTATTTTCCCCCTGTGTAGTAAATTAAACAAGATGGAGTTTTGAAGTCATGATAAGTGTCCTTTTGAATGTATCTTTTGAGTTCCTTTTCCATTTTAAAAGTAAGTTGATTTTTTCCCGACCAGAAACCTCAAGCAAGGATACCAGGTGTTTTGGATCCTTTTGCCAGTTCTTGTTATGGACGGTAATGTCACATTTTGTTGAAAAAGTGGTGTTTGCGGAAGTGTTCGGAGACTTTCATGGATTTTTCATGTCTGTCTTGGTGTAAGAAAGAAAATGTAGTTACAGGATGGCCATAAATGGGATGACTGGCAGACAAACAAGCAGACATTACTCACACTCATAGTGGTGTATCACCTTAAGTTAAGTTATCTTACTACAAAACTAGAACATCTCAGAGATGTCGCCCCCAACATTGGATTTAACCTTGGAGTCCATACATATACAGGACACTTCATCGAGCCATTGAGGGCTCACTACTTAAATGGGAGTGAGAGTGAAAATTTCCACTGTCACTCCCATTTAAGAAGTGAGCCCTCAATGGTTTGGTGAACTGTCCTGTTATGTCTGGACTCCTAGGTTTTAACAGACCTGCAGTATCTAATGTAAGTGTTGTCTCCTCCAACTCTAGCTTTACAGGCCTAATCCATCTAATGAATAATGTATCCCCAACGTTACTTTTACAGACTAGAGCATTAATGAGTGCTGGCTCCTCCAGTAGTATATTTACAGACTTAGAGCATCTAATGAGTCTGTCTCCTCCAACATTGATTTTACAAAGGCAGAGCATCTAATGAGCTTTGTCTCCTCCAATATTGGTTTTACAAATGCAGAGCATCTAATGAGCTTTGTCTCCTCCAACATTGCTTTTACAGATCTACAGCATCTAATGAGTTTACCTCCTCCAACATGCTTTTACATGGTCTAGAGCTCCTTATGAGTGTTGTCTCCTCCAACTCTATTTTCAGACCCGTGGAGGGGTGGGGGGTTATGTTGCATTTTTAATGAGTTTTCTTTTATTCTAAACTAAGTATTGCACTGCATGAATGTTCTACCCTTCTACCAAAAATTTGAAAAAAGACAATTGTGTCAAGAGCTGAAGGATGCACTAAAGTGAATTAGACAACTCAGTAATATCAAGCAAATGCTTTCAAGATTTTTCATTTAGTGGATTTCATCTGACAGTGACAGTAAAAAAAAAAGTAGAGTTTAGTTTAGCTTTAAGAAGTTTATAGATAAATGTGCAAGTATTTTCATCTTCGCCATTTTTTTCTTCCATACAAGTTTTCACACCTAACAACTTTTTTTTTTCTCTTTGAATAGGAGAACTGGAAAAGACATCTTCTCGGGCAAAAAGAAACTCTTGCAATCAAATGGAGTTGGTAATGTGAGCGATTTCTTTACTGATAGTGGTAAGCGCTCCTGAAACTTTGTTTTAGATATGATACTTTTTATACTTTTATGTAATTTTTTAGACTGAAAAGTAAGCAAAGGAACCACCTCTGGAAAAATTGAAAGTATTCATCTTAGTGACTTCCCATCAACACCCATAAACAGAAATTGAACTGTCTTAGCTATGATAAAAGATACTAAAATACTTAACTTTAGTTGAAAATATACACACTCAAGGACATTAATTTAAAAGAGTTTGACCAACACAGCGATGGGAAAAGGGAGTATATTTTAAGGCTTTGGTGTTTCACTGGCCTGATATAGCCAGAGATGCCATTCTCCCGCTATTTAGTGGAAATCCGCTATCGTCCTGCGATAAAGTGAGTCCCAAAATTGGCTATTTTTGTGAAAATAATAACGAGCAGCAGTAAAATAATTCACCAATTTCCACCAAAATAACCCTTCAATTATTCAAACTTGGCACTACTTACAAGGTATGTTATTTTATATTTACTATACTCAGAAAAGGGTTTTTGTTTGTTCAATTTTTAAATTTTTTTTCAGCTTCAGGGTGGGGGGGGGCAGCCCCCCGATTCGCCTCCCCATCGCAATCTTCCTCTTTTTTTTCCTCCTTTTTGAAAATTTGAGAATGGCATCTCTGTATAGCAGACAGATGTTGAGATGCTGACTGCATATCATGAGAATATGCATGCGGAGCAATAGGAAATGACATTCTGTTGGTGTATGCCGTGAGAAAGGAGAGAGACCATGTTTTTTTGCTTTTTAAAAATTTTGTAAGACCATAATAGCTTCTTTTTTTGTTTTGTTTACTGACTTATTGTGTGTTTCTGCATTTGCAGTGCTGCCAACCTTCCAGTTTGCTCTTTGAAAGATTGCACAGCTTTATGCTTTGTTTGTTGTTTAGATTGTACGCTCTTTACTTTAGCCCGTATCAGGTTGTTGTGTTGACTTTCACCCAAATGATTGTTTCACTATGACTTGAGTCATGATGCTCATGACATAGACCTCGATAGATTGAATTTGGAATGATGGAATCTTGGATCTAGTTATGTATTTGGCTACAAAACCAAAAAAGTGATAAAAAGCATTTTTAATTTCTGTTTAAACAATCTCTGACTTTTTTTGTTTGTGGTGTTCACATCTCTGCCTGTGTATAATGAGATTTTATCTTTTCACTTTTCATACTGTTCATTTTTTTGAAATTATATTACATTATAAGCAAACTCAAGAACTATTTATTTCACTTATTTCAACAGATGCGAGTTCAATCCTCAACCCAACACCCAGCAGATCCCCCGCCCTTGACATCACAGTAAGTATAGTTAAATCCATTTATCTTGAGTTCAAAGTTTGATTATATTTACCCTTACAATTGACAAGTTGGTGGTCATAGTCAGATGACCTAATTCACATATCTAATTTTTGGAATGGGTAGTCAATGTAACCAATGGGCCAGAGTGTCTTTTGTTTTAAGGAAATGCATATTGCAAATACCTGACATATCCTAAAACACTCATCAAAATGTCATAGATTTTACATCTATATTTGTTTCATTTCACACAAGCATTGTACTAACACAATATCACTACAGTTGCAGAAGAAAATATCTTATGGTACTTACCCGATAGAGGTGGGGGGAGGGATCCTTCTAATTTGTTTTGGTTTTGTTTTTTTTTCTTATTGCAGTCTGTTATATTACAGGGCTGAGAATCTTTCACCTTTGGGTGGACCTCCGCCTTTTTTGTTGCCGCTCTCCGCCTCTGTGGTCGTTGTTTCCACCTTTCAATGGCTTGAGCTAAAATCTGCAATGAAAAACTGGTTTTCTCAGAAGGGTGGAAACAGCCCGGAATAGGTGTAGATGGCTTTTTTTTTTTAAGGGTTATTTTCAAAATTTTCCAGGGGGAGCATGCCCCAGGACCCCCCTAGAGAGGCCTCCCGCCTTTAGCAGTCAGATCTCATGCCTTTGGCGCTTGGTTTCAGCCTTTTTCAAGACTGTCCATTCTCAGCCCTGATATTACTTTTTTCTTACTTCTTAATCCTTTGTGCCACTGCCGGCAGATGACCTCAACATTTCTTGCAATGCATCTTTTTCCTGGGCCAATCTCATCTTTTGGCTACCATAAACTTTCTCAGTTACATCTCACTAGCATCTTTTCGGTCTTCATTTCACTCTCATTTTCTTTCTTTCTGTTCTCTCTGTTGTTATCTTAGCCCATCTGGTTTTATTCATTCTGCCCACTGTCCTCAATTGTGGTTCACTTTCTCTATTATATCCTTGCCGTTGATTTTGATCTTAATATTTCGTCAGGAATTTTATCTTTTCTTGTTGTCATGCCTAGGAATGATCTTTCCATACTTATTTCAATACTTCTTTGAGCTACTGCTAGCTTCCTTTCCCTTAGTTTTGTCAGGGTCTATGTTTCTGCCTTGTAAGTCATTGCTGATAGAATTATGACTGTGTTCATGATTTTCCTTTTCAGGCATACTGGTATTTTGTTGTCTTTCAGAAATTGACTATATTCTTCAAATCGTTTATTATACTGGTGTCTATTTTCTTGTTTATTTCAGTCTCAGAAGTTATAATTCTTCCTAAACTTAATGTTCAATGACTTCCTTCAATAATTCTCCATCTATTAAAACTACCTTTTCTGTCTTTGTCTTGCTATTTCGTTATACATTATCTTTGTTTTCTCCTTGTTCAGTCTCATTCCATCCTTCTTTCCTTCACAGTTACTTTTTGTAATATATTTTCCAGGTCTTTATTATTTTTGGCAAACAGTGTGATGTCAACTGCAAATCTTGGTCGCTTTGATATTCATTCTTTTAAAACTCTCCTCCACTGCTGCTGTAACATTACTGGTGACAAGATGTCACCCTGGCATATTCCTTTCATTATATTGATTTTGTTGCTTAGTTTCTTTGTTCTTGTCTGTGCTGTTCCCTCTCTCTATGCGTTTCTTTGGTGATGTTGATATATTTATCTATACACCATATATCTTCGTTGTCTTGACTCTGCTTCATTTTGGATGGAATTCAAGGCCTTTTCATAATCTACGAATGCCATGTGTAGAGGGACTCTGTATACTGTAGCATTCTCTGTTTTACTTCCAGGCATAAAAGACCACATATTGAATTACTTATTGAACTGAATGCAGATAATTCATTTGTTTTGAAAGAAATTCAATTTCTTTTTTATTGGTGTTTTCAGTATTCACCTCACAAAGAAAGTGAGGACCCTGCTTCTCATAAGTCTGCCACTCAGGATAGAAGGAAACTCCTACGAAAATCATCAGCAAGAAAATCTGGTATTCAAAATAGAGAGCCATCTCTAGAACCTGAGGAAAAGATGAGGATGATGTTAAGTCATTTTTCAAACAAATTATAAGCTAGAATATTTTTTGTTAAGTGTAATGTCATAGAATTTTGTGTCTTCTCCATTTGAACATTCCCTTCCCTCTACACAGTTAAAGAATTTACTCCTTTAGCTTGACCTTTATTTCCCCATGACTCATTTTTGTGTTCTCATTCAGTACAATAAAATTTATCATCATTAGTGACCTGCATTTGCCAGCCATTTATTATATGTCTCCACTTTGTCTGTTGTCTATCTTTCTGATGTACGTGGGTGGGAGAGTGCCAGCTAGCCGGCATGCCAATCAAGATTTCAGGAGATGGCCCGCGGTCCGATGGAATACTCGTGAGACTATTTTTTTTTCTTAAAAAAGTATCACAGTTTTCCCCTGATCTGTGGAATTTGGGAGACCTCTCTTCCTCTGAACGATCCAGAAGTCGGCGAATCGGCCGTTAGGTAATCCGCAAAGCATGATTCCCGAAGTTTTATAATAAAGCTTTGCAGAAAACACTTCAATTCCGCGAATTAAACCCACGAAGTTTTAATTGATCTCTGCCAAATAGAAGCTTGAAGCTGTTAAACAAGTCAGTTTTTAGAATGGGCCTTTCAGACTAACAATCGGAGCCCAAAACGATATAGAATGCTCAAGTTGTTTATTTGGTCTTTGAAAAAAATTTAGATCTAGATCTCTTTATAATTTATAAGAACAATCTTGCAAAGTAAAGGAGGAAACAAAAATAGAGGTTGAAATTTATTTGACTCTCCTGTGTTGCAGACTTTTTCAGTAGATTTGACATGAACCACTTGGCCTGCAGGTTTTTTTTTTAATTTTATGCTTCCACCCATGGATGATGCGGTGCTTGTTGCTTGTCTTAGACTGGGTTGTAAGCTGGCATCCTCTTCCCTCTATCATCCTACTAACAGGTAACCTTTTTGAATCCTGCACCTCTGTAAATTGCCTATAAAAAATTGAACAGGTTTTCTTGATTGCATTCATAAGCTTATTCTTTTGTTCACCTTTATTAGAGTGTCTTTATTTGTGATCTCTGATATCCTTTGAATTCTTAGCACACTTCTTAATAGCTATGTTCTTTCAATTTTTTCTAATCCTCTCTGACATTCTTCTCAGGTATTATGAAGTGAAGAGATTTTGTAATTTGGATGACTTGATGTTGTGGTATCTTTCCAAAGATTTTTTTTTGTTTTATTTCTATTTTGTACAGCGTTTCATTCAAAATCATGGAACCTAAATGTTTGAAAATGTTGACCTCATTGATTTTGCCTTTTAAGTTTCTCTTCAATTGGCATGTTGTGTTGAGCTCTTTATTTTCTCAATGGATATTTTTCTCTTCTTCTTTTTTTTCTCAAATGTAGTACCGAGGATGTTGACATTATATTCTTTCAAAGTATCCATTCTAATGAAATGGTCCATATAGTTTATGTGCCATGGGGCAATTTTTTTGTCCAAAATCTAATAAAGACATGCTGAATTTCATGCATCACTTTTCTGATAATAAACTAGCTTTGAATCAGATTTTGTACGTATTGAATGAAAAAAGGGAAGATGAAAGATTTTTTAATCATTTACATTTTAAAAGATAAAAATCCAAGATAACGGCCACATCCATAGCAACCCACAGTTTTAAACAAAAGAATTTGAATTTTTTTTTGTACATATTCCAGCAAGCTAGTTTCAGCTATTAACACCACAAACACCTCTGACAATGTATTTTTTTAAATCACTGTTTCTTGTCCCAATCCCCCATTAAACCCCCTTAAACTCCTGGAAAGGCTTATATTCAAACTTTCTATTATTATTGTCTATCCTAATATCATTCGTATCTTCATCAGACTGACCTTCACCAAAGCTATTTCCGAAGAAAGTGTTCGAGAAGAGTTAAAACAAACTTCTGAAATATCTCAGGACATTTGTGATGGAAACATGAATGGAGGCAATGATGTATGTGATGACTTTGAAATTGTTGACACAGAGGAAATAGTTACTGTCTCAGTTTTGACAGGAGCAAAATCAATTCAGAGGCCGGCTAAGAAAGAGAAGCAAAAGGGGACAGGAAGAAAATCAGCCAGCCTCAGTCTGAGAAAACGTGCTGTAGTGGAAGATGAAAATGTAAACCAAACCTCCCTGAGTCTGCAACAGGAAGTAAATGCGTCCAGAGTTGAGACCAGTTCATCTCTCGGAGAAAAAAGCAGAAAGTCAAGAAAAAGGCCTCACTCTAATGCAAAAATGGATTCAGTGGACTCATGCTTACCTCATGATAAGCAAATGGATATCATTGAAACTGAAGATGCCCCTTTCATCGAAGATATTAATGAAAATGGAAAAGCTGCTGAGGAAGAACTGAAATCACCAAAAGAAAAAAATTCAACATATTTTGAAGATCATAATGAGGACCATGTGCACAATAGCTGTCCAGAAGAAGCTACTGAGCCAAGAAAAGTTATGAATAGAGAAATTGCCAATAAAAAGGCAAAAATAGGTAAAAAGAGGGAACACACTGATGCTTCTCTTCAAAAAGGTAAAAGTAAAATTACACAGAATAAACATCCTAAAAAGGCAAAGGGAATAGATGTTCCTCATGAAGAAGATTGTGTGGATGAAGAAAGTTTGAATTCAAATGAAGCCCAAAAATTGGAAATTTCAAATGGTCCAGATAAAAAGCAACAAAGATCAAGATCTCAACATAATTATGCTAACACTTCTCATGAGAGTATTAATGAATCCATAGCAGAGAAGATGGATAAGTCTGCAGATTCAGGTCAAGAGACACAACGATCAGGATTCCGCCTTGTGTCACCCCATAGTAATAATTCAGGAGAAAGGGCTTTAAAATATAGCAAGAGACTTCGAAGGCAGGCTCGACCCATTCAGTATCCAGTCGAAGAAATTAATGCAAAGAGAGAAAGATCTACTAATAAGGGATCAGCACTTTCTGGGAGTGAAGAAGATGAAAGACCTGAAGAAGTTCATATCAAGCCGTCAAAAAAATTATCAGCTTCTCGGAAATCACCAGATGATACTTATAAGGAGTCAGCACTTTCTAGGAGTGACGAAGATGAAAGATCTGAAGAAGTTCATATCAAGCCGTCAAAAAAATTATCAGCACCTCGGAAATCCCCAGATCGGAAAAGAAAACGTTCATCGCTATCATCAGGCAGGAGAAAAACAAAAAACAGAACACAAAAAAATTCTGGTAAGTCAGACGCAAATTTAAATTTTGCAATTTTCAACATTTTTTTATTTGGCAAATCTTGGTGTGCCTCCTCATACTAGACATCACTTATTTGATTCAAGCAAAATTAATCATCAACAATCCCCCGAGGCTGTCTAAATTAGCTAAAATTGAATTCAGTATTTTCATACTGTCATCGGACATGGAGGCTGCCATGTTTGTTTACAATTTACGTTGGTGTCACACCCGACGTGTTGTTATTTTAAGATTTTCTATTTTACAGTTATTTTCTGGGAAGTTATCACCTGTGTATTAACACAAAATACTGGTTTGATAAGATTCAAATTCAAGTCATCGAAATCAGATCAACACACTCATTCAAACAAGTACAATGTCAACATCAACACATTAAGAGTGTGTTGATGTCAACATTGTACTTGTTTGAATGCACAGGCTTTTGGAATATCTGAACAAAATGAATGCGCACTGTGTCACATTCCGTTCCATTCATGCGCAGTGTAGTCATTTTACAAGGTCGAAAGAAGACTTTTTAAATGATATGTAATATAACTACATTGAGAGCCAGGACCCACTTACAAAATGCTTTAAAAACAAGCGTTTCTTTTCCATTGACCGACTCACTGTTTGGACATCTGGAATCTAAAACTTTTCAGACATGGGCTTCAAAATCAACTAATTTAAGTTACTGATAAATCGTTTTTAGCCACATTATTTTGTCCAAAATGGAGATTATTAATTCGACTTTGAGGTTATCTAAAAATTGACGAGGTTCTTGAAAATTGACTTTAATCAACCCTAGCATAAAACAAGGTCAGCATCATCTGTTGAGTTTTCCTGTGCAGCCACACAAATAATAGTCTTTAACTTGCTTTAGATAACATATTTTCGACATGGGGTGAATAATTTAGTTTTTCATCGACATGAACTTACAGATATTTGTACCTTTTTACAATTTCAACCCTCTTCCCTTCTACTTCCAAGGGCACATAATTCTTTTATATGGTTCTTTCTTTATCCCAAAATCTTTAATTAATTCTTTTTTATTAACATTATTATCACACCAACCTCTAACCTTTAAATAGCTTCATTATTGTCAATGATAAGTGCTTTTAGAAATCTGTCATCTGCAAATTTGATTAGTGGGATAGATTCAGAAGAGCTGTGACTGTCATTGGTGGAGATAGTAAAAAGAATATGTGGAAAAACACTACCTTGAGTTTACTCACATTTCCCAACCCCACTCAGGTATAGAAGCTCCTTTTTTCTCCTCTTAATGCCATGATCTGTTCATTTCTACTCTTACCTATGATTAGAAATAAGTGTAATGAAGTCTTGGTGTTTATATTCTAATTTTACAGGTCAAGCCACACCGGTACCTCAGTTACAACCCTTGTCTATGTTGCCTCGTCTTACACCAAAAAGTGGAGTGTCCTTCAGAAGCAGAAGTAGCTGTTTTGGTCTCAACCCACCTGGTACTGAGGATGAAATAGACAATGAGGAAATGTCTCATGAGGAACCTTTAAACTCAGATAACAACTCCAAAGATAATGGTAAGCTTTTTCAGAAGTTTGTGACCAAAACAGTTCTTGTGGTTTTGAAACATTATTTTTAAGGATAGACTGTTCTAGTATTCTTAAAATACATCATCATGCTGTAATCATGGAAAAAACCTCATGTTCAGATGCTTGATATTATGCAATTGATGGAGGTGCCAAATTTCAGTTGGAAATAATTACTTAGTCATTTATAAGATAAGATATAATTTATCGATCCATCTCTGCGGGAGTTTGTGACACATCAATACAACCAATATAATCATGTGTATATCCAAATGAAAAAGTAAAAACATTCAAAAAACATACTGTTGTCAAGACACTAGAAGGAGACTTAAGATCACTGGACTTATTTAATAGAAAGATTGACAAGTTTGAGTCCATTGAAACAAAATGTCAGTGAATCACCACACATTTCTCTTTCCTGTCACTCATTGTGGATGTGAACAAGTGGCAGCCCTAACTACATTGATGCACTGTGATAGACAAATTTATATTGTTAACCTAATGCATGGAGTGATGACTGACATTGACAAATTAGACCATTTCCTATCCCTTTCCATCAGCCTGCAAAATGGCTGCATCTCTGTATACTCCACATGGAGTTGAGAAGGTACTTGGTTGGAAATGGCCTGTCGGGAACACTTTGTACAGCACTTCGAGCATGTGTAGTGGATTTAGTGCTATATGAAAGCTCTAATTACTCCCCTACAGTGATTCTAGACATCTTTTATGGCAGCATAAGCGCTCACATTTATTGCCTAGGCATATGCAAATTGACAGAAGACAACATGATATAGCTCAAGTGAATCACTTACTTTTATCCCATTACATTCTTTGGTAATGGATGTCTTGTAATGAGTGTCTGACATGCTACACATTGTTGTACAAAACAGCAGAATATGGGGTAAAGTTGCAATAAAAATGTAATTTCAGAGAGAGAGAAAATTACTTGATGAATTATTTTGGTTGACGAGATTTCATCTTGATTTGGAATGGAAATTACATAGTGAAAAGGTATTCCCTGAGCTTTTGTACTGACTTTTCATCGTATATGAAATATGGTGCCCAAATAGAATGTGACACTGTATTCTTCAACTTTTCACGATAATAACACTATTTCTTTTAATCCTTTACAGATTTTGTAGAGAATGCAGAGGTGAGAGAATACATAAGCCCTGTTTTTTCCAGACCAACTTCAGCCAGAAGAACAAAACAAAGAACACTGTGGAAAAAAGCTGTCATGAACAGCATTAAAGGCAAAAAGATTACAGATGAAGTTGATTTTAATCCAAGAGTCTTTGAACAAGAGGGTGAGATCCTTTTTCATTACTTACTTACTTACTTACTTGTCCCATAGTCTAACTGACCATCGTGATCTTTACAAGAGATGCAGAAAAGTCTGCAAAAGTATCTCATCTCAACAGCCTGCATCCTTCTTTTAGTTTCTAATGTTAGGGTCCATGATTCACAGGCGTACAGGAATATGGATATGACCAGGGAACACATCAGTCTGTTCTCTGAGCTCTGCATAATGTTCCTGTCTTTCCAGATGCAGAGCTGCCAACTAATACTGAATGTCAGTAAAATTTTACGGAAGTGATGTCTGGTGCACTGATACATGGAAATATGCCATTTTGTCACAGAAATGGCCGAGCTGGCGAAGTAAAAGTTAAAAATCGAATCAATCTGCTACCGTCGTCGGCCGGGCTGAACAAGCTTATTTCAAGGTTGAAAAACTGGACGTCGTACGTCGTGTGAACGTTGCATTATAACAGGAAGTTACATTAAAAACCGATGTGTTGGACAATTCTGTGATCAAGTTTTACAGTATCTGCATCAAATACTATATGTTGATTTTTTTGGATTTGCTTCAATGAAGGAATCAGCCGTCATTTTGTTTTGTTTATCTGCAATTTACAATTTGGATCATGAGCTGCTTTTCTCAATCTCTTTCTTTGGTTTACCCTTGTGATTCAGTCTAGTTCTACCTAGAATCTAGATCTGGATCTATACTTCGCTTATGATCTGTGCTTCCTTTCTGCGATCATACACTGGATTCTTGAATAGTTTGGTGGATTTGTCAGTGTTTCAAAAATGTGGTGGTTTGGCAATTCTGGCAAGTATCTCAGATTTGGACCCTTCATCATTGACAGTATCTTTCAAGCATCACATGATAAAAACAGTATTTAGACACCAATGGAAAAGATTGAAACCTTACCCTTCAATATCACCATAGACTTCATTGATGGACCAGTTGCTGGATTGCGTTGAAAGAGAACTCATGTGACATGCTACCAGCACATCAGATCACTTCTGCCTGGCTTCATCAGCACTGCCAAAAATCATTCCCTTGATAAGTTTCTTAAGTAAACAAGAAAAAGTCACTGGGAGGTACAGGTGGACTGTACTAGACGTTTCCAAAACCTCATTTATCTTGCTTTTTCCAAAGTGGTTATGCATTTTTTGACTTGAATGTGGTCGAACCGTAAAACACGGGAATGCTCCTTTGATTGGCTCAACGTTCGCCGTCACAATAACATTACAGACAAGTGGCTGCCGATTCGCTTGAGCATACAAATCTGCAGTTTTTAACATGTTATTCTTAAATCGACGCTTAACATCTCTTTACTTATTCCTTTCATAATAAGGAAGTAAAACTCATGTTTTGTTACGACATAT
>JAOXNP010288783.1:0-13850 GCA_028571245.1 Chromodoris orientalis
GATAATTTTTCATTTTGTGGCTTTTTATTTCATTCAAAAAGACTCATTACTTGCGGTAATGTTGCCAAAACAAATTTTTCAAGTTAATTTTGACACTCAGAAGATCTGTGGGAAAGTATAGATCAAAGGGGCAAATTCTTTTATATGAAGTACCACAGGGATCTGTCCTAGGGCCTATTCTTTTCACCATTTACACTTTGACTCTTGCAGATTTGATAAAGAAGCATAATCTTCTTTACCACATTTATGCGGATGACACCCAGCTATATAACTTAGGTCTTAGTAAAAGTTTTCACTCCAAAGTACAGCGGTGTGAAGACTGTATAAATGACATCAAAATCTGGATGGATTCCAACAGACTGAAACTGAAACTAAGTAGTAAGAAAACAGAAGCTATGGTGGTTGGGACAACTCGTCAGAGGGATAAAATATCTAAATCTGGTATGACTATTGAAGGAAACAAAATTAAGTTTGTTAACAATGTGAAGAATTTTGGTGTTGTCTTGGAATCTGATTTGACAATGGAAAGCCAGGTCAGCTCTCTTCGTAAAAAGCTGTTTTTCAAACTTAAGAAGATAAGCAATATAAGGGATTAACTTTCTAAAGATGCTACACAAAAAATCATATCATCACTATTGCAACTCTCTACTTTTTGATATATCTCAAGAGAAAATGAAAAGTATTCGGGTTGTACAAAACAATGCGTCCCGATTGGTGTTAAGAAAAAGAAAGTCTGACCACACCAAACCACCTCTGAGAGAGATGCACAGGCTTACAATTCAACAAAGAATAAATTATAAAATTGCAACTGTCGTTTACAAATGTCTCCATGATTGGACTCACTCATGTCTTCAGGAATTGCCCACTAAAAGCAAACACATTCATTATTTGAGTGTTCTAAAGATTTCTCGTGCCAAACGAATCGCAGACACAAGTTGCTTTTCAAATTTTGGGCCCAGTACTTGGACTAAATTACCTCAGAATTGAGGAAACCGAGCCATTGAAAATTTTCAAAAGAAATTGAAAACCCATTTTTTCAAAGAAGCCTTCTGTTGTGCCATGTAGGCAGTACCATAGTTATAAATGCATATGTATGTGTGAATGTGTAGAAGCCTGTTTTTAATGCCTGCTTCCAGAAACTCTGTATAAAATTGTGATAATGGTTTTTAATGGTTCTTGTTTTATGAGTTGTAGAGCGTCAAGAGCTTATTATTCCTGCGAGATTTGGCGCTATACAAATTTATATAATTTTTCCTATTACTGTACTAAACCTCTTTTGTTCTATCTTATATCTAGTACATTTAATAATTGCCACCTCTCCAAATGAATACATATTATATACTTCATCGTATCAGAAAAAGCAGCATGTTAAAATTAAAACTACCAGTTATCCACCGGTTTCTTTATCCACATCTTTGCGTTTCTCCCGTACTCATCGGGTTTCTGATTATAAATTTTAAGTACAGTACACATGCATTATGTCAAAAGGAAGAAATGCTGCTCTTTGACGTTACTATTAATTGGAGAAGTGAAAGTATCAAGAAACTACAAGTCCTATCTCACTAAATAAATTATTGAAGTTATTAGGATAAGGCCGGATTTCCCATTCAATGCTTGAGATGGGTGTAGCAAAACCATTTCAGATGTTCGTTTTTCATTCTTTCTCCATTTTTGTATCACATCCGCTAGCAACACAAAAATGGTAAGTAAACAAGATCCCTTTCTTCCTCAACTTTTAAATCCTGAGAGCTACGATTAAACCTGCAGGAAAATTTGCTGATGTGAATGACATGCTAATCTGTCAAATGGCAGTTTGGAACATGATTAAACCAGCTGGTAGGCAAATGGCTTGGAAAGTAAATCTAAATGTTAAGGATAGGGTCGAATCTTTGCTTAGAAAACTCAACACTTCAAAATGGGCTCAGCCCTTAGTTATGAAAACCATGGGCCTAATAACTGGAAACAAGTCATACTCTGCTCATACCAGTACCAATACCCAAAAGAAATGCACAATACGACAATACAGTGATGGTGCAGTTTATGAAATCTGATGCTGCCAGAATGGAGTACATGTATGCCTTCAGCATTGAAATTGAAATTTGTTGTTAAAATGGCTACCAACATTCCAGCTGGACATGACAAGATTACCTGGGAACAGATGAAACACTTCTGATTTGCGTGGATGTGCAACTAGAGGCCAATTCTGTAGAAAAGCGAAAAGAAAAAAGATTGCTAAGCACACTGCTCCACAGGCTTGGCAAGTGCAAACAAGCAGATTTAGATTTAAAGGTGCTTGCCTTTGATATTTCTAAAATTGTGATGGCCATTTTGTAAAATTAATGACATCCTTCTAATTCCAAATACATGTAATAACTTTATCATTTACTGGTAAAAAAATAAAAACGTTCTGACAATAGAAGTATGTAACCTTAAAAGCAGTAGGAGAAGTTACATTCTTCCTGAAGATTATTAAGAAGTCATATAAAATCACCCACCTGATAATGTGAAGGAAAACTACATTAACATCAGCACTGGTACATCACAGTTAGTTGTGAAGACAAAATCACAGAGCAAAAAATGAAACCTATTGATGTTGTATCTTAAAATTAACAACCTCAAATAGGTTTACTTATTGCCTGCAACATACATTTCATTCAGTCAAAAGGAATTCTGGTGTAGAGAATGCATAATATTACAGAAAAAAGAACAATTTTATGTAACTAACCTGAATATCCTTGGAGTCTGATGACAATCCCCTCTCATCGCAGCCTTGATTTTCCATCCTGAAAAAAATACTTACCCATTCAAAACCTCTCCTCTCTGGATGACCTGTTAATAACAGGCTGCGGACTTGAGACCGCCAATAGCAAAGATGTCAATTTAAGAATAAGAAATAAGGGGCTTAATTTTGACTAAATTTTGATACTGGATGTATATGTATTAATCGATTACTGGGATACATGACATCTCTGCTATGGTTCATTAAAAAGGTTTTAGCCCTAGGGCTATAAGAGTATCGGCAAGCCGTCCTCTGTTGGCAATCTGTGTAGCACACCTGCGAAAATGAGATAAATAAGGGAGATGAATTTAAGATAACATTTTAAACTAATGTGACACGACATAGTTATCAACAACACGTGCCTAAAGGGGTTACATAACAGCAAGGGATAATTTACGTATTTGAAACACTTGAAGATCTAGTTAAATAGCAGGAAACAAACTGCCATCATCCGCCTGAAAGAAACACAGTAAATTATGCTGCAGATTTATCATCTGGAATAGAAATTTAGTGTACATGTCCATGCTGCAGTGTTATCACCCAAAACAGAATTGAGTGTATATTTTTTGTATGCCAGTGTCATCATCTGAAATAGAGTATTAATGTATACTTGCATCTTGGACAGTTATCACCAATAGAGGGAAATGTATAATAAATTCAGGACATAAAAACAGCAGACAGAATGATGCACTATTATAATAATCAATATTTATGTATGGAGAGAGGATGGAAAGAAAAAGAAGTGAAGGGAAGAGGTAAATTTTTATACAACTGAGCTGGCAGAAAGAAGCAGTCACGATAAATATGCTGCGCCGCCTTAAATGTCTATTCAGTGTTGAAAGTATTTTTATTTTATTATGGTAACTTCAAAGTTATTCACAAAGACAAATACAAAATGCTGTGAATTACAAAGTAAAGTTCAACAAAGTATTTGAGAAAGAAACTTAAAAAAAAAGTATTAAATAGACCAACCTTTATAATTTTAGGCAAGAGAAAGTATCTCACGGTAGACAACATTCTCAGTGTGATGTTTGTTCTTGGTGCATTTTCTTTGCGAATAGATCTTCAAACCTGCTCCAGACCCCACTCTACTCATGGCTACATACAATTGTCCATGGCTAAAAAATGGCACAGGTAGGTATATGCCAACTGTTTTGAGAGTTTGACCCTGGGCTTTATTGGCCGTGATTGCAAATGCTGGCCGAACTGGAAACTGTTTGCGGCGCATGGTGAATGGAAAAATATTCTCCGAGGGACAGAACGGGATGCGTGGAATGAAAATCCGTTTGCCAGCATGTGGTCCAGTGGCAATGCAAGCATCGATGACATGATCATGCAAGTTTTCAATGATGTATCTGGTACCATTACAGTGACCATTGATTTGATCCAGGTTGCGCAACAACATGATTATAGAGTAGCGTTTAAGCAGTAGTTTATGAGGTGGCATTCCTGATGGGCAAAGCTTGTTGATGTATTCTAATGGATACTGGTGTTCATTTTCCACTATACTATCAGAACTTAAATATTGTCTTGCTTCTCCTGGGAAAATGTCCATAACATGCTCATTGACCTCATCTACTGCTGTGTTGGTCGGGCATATGATAGCCCTTGAAGCAAGCCATTCTGAGTTTAAATGTTTTGATCTATCCTCAATGTTGTTAAAAACAAAATCGATCAGGGCCTTCTTGTCTTGTACCACGAAGTCATCAGCTACTTCGATGGTAAATTCTCCCATGTGAGGAGTACGCGGTATTTCACCATTGCCCACTTGAAGGAGGTACTTTGCAAAAGATGTTGAGTCGTCGGATGTGGCTGCCCTCATATTCTTTGTTAATGTGAAAACAGTCATATGTTGCCAGAGATGTGATGATTTGAGGGTTGCTTGAACAATGTGGGGCCTGGATCCTTTTCGGACTACAGGTAACACTTGTCGCCAATCGCCCGAAAATAAGACAGTAAGACCACCAAAAGGGCGTTCATTTCTGTGAATATCTTGTAGTGTCCTGTCGATCGCTTCAAAGATGTGCTTGTGGCCCATAGAAACTTCATCAATAATAAGGAGTTCTGCTTTTCTGAGAAGCTTTCCAGTTGCATCTGTTGGTGAAACGTTGCAAGATGAATTATCAGAAATATTTATGGGGACTTTGCAGCGGCTGTGCAGAGTGCGACCATTATCGAGGAGATTTGCAGCTATTCCTGACATAGCAGTAGCTAAGGCTATTTTTCTTTGAGATCTAACTGCTGCTAGAATGAGGTTTATGGTATGAGTCTTGCCTGTCCCACCACTGGCATCAAGAGAAAACAGCTTTCCTTGTCCTTTTGTCACAGATTCAATAACAGCGTTAAAAACTTTCTGTTGCTCAGGGTTGAGATGAGAAAAGTGCCGTTGAACTTTCTGCTGAAGTAGATTGCAGTCATATGACATCTCTTCTTCGATGACTTTTGGTACAGATTGGTTATCAGTTCGCTGCTCAACTTTTGGAAGATGAAAATCTTTCTCTAAATGTAGACCTTCATTTTCTAGGATTGACTGCAAGAAGGAAAGCACTTCTTGTTCCATATCTTGTGTGACAATGTTGACTCCATCGCGAATCATTAAGTCTCTGCACAACTCAAACTTATGTTTCATCCAAAATGCTAGTGGATCTGAGGGGCGACAGTACATCAGTATTGTAGCAAACACAGCACGAAGTTGGGGTCCAAATCGGATTGATGAAGCTTCCGTCATGGCTGCATCTTTTTCATCATCTGAATCCAACAAACCCATAGCAAGACATGCCTCCTGAAATGAAGAGCAGATATTGTTGTTCACTGTGCGCAAGTGCTCAAAGCTGGTAGGTCCAGGCCTATGATGCAGCAACATTCGCAGATAGTACAATTCAGCTTGGTGTGCACTCAAAGAAATTGTGGGCACTCGACCGACACATTCAGCACGCAGCTTTGTTGGGTGTTCCTCACTTCTTACGCCACGTTTCCTCCTCTGCCATTTCCGATTTTTTGCATCCCATGTAAAAAAATGGGGAATGTCAGGGTACAGGACATCCCTAGCAGTTTCATCATCTCTGTTCAATATGAAGAACGCTGTTAACTTTGTTTGAGGAGCACCACGTTGCAACACAGCTTCCACTTCATTCTCCTGAAAAAGAATTGTTTGTTCATTTGGAAGATGACATGGGAGTTTTTCGACCGGTGGAAATTTTCGATGGATCTCAAACCCATAAATCCTCCAGAAAGCTTCACTGGCTGAGATGTATCGCGCATTCTGATAGCTTGCTATTTCATCATTTTCATCTGCTTGAAATGCAAAAAGTATACGGTCTTGTCCCTTAGTGATGTATTTGTATAAATACTTGACAGCTTCTATTGAATGCACTATTTCAACATTGATGTGTGTTCTATACCGTAGGGACAGAAATGGGTTGTATGGGACAACAAATCTGTTGTCAACTGAAAAGTTATTTCCTTTAACTTTCATTGCATGAGTGTTCCCACCGTCTTCTGGACTTAAACGTCTGTATTGAGGATATGACTCTGATGACACCTTGGTCGACGCAATAAATTGCTTCGGGAATTTTTTGGTGCATTTCCTATCCATCCCGTGTCCTTCCATGCATGGG
Organism: Chromodoris orientalis; assembly: GCA_028571245.1. Classification (NCBI taxonomy): domain Eukaryota; kingdom Metazoa; phylum Mollusca; class Gastropoda; order Nudibranchia; family Chromodorididae; genus Chromodoris; species Chromodoris orientalis. Next base: position 6,397 of record JAOXNP010288783.1, read on the forward strand.
CTCTCAGGATTAATAAATCCACATGGGCCATGGATATTATGGCGAGTAATAACGTCATAAAGCAGGGGGTACGTTGTCTTGTTTGGAATTTCAGCACTCGCAATCTTGTCAATTTTTTCACATGATGTTGGTTTTGACTCAGGATCCATGATCAAGAGAATGTGAGCATGAGGAAGACCTCTCTTTTGAAACTCAATAGTTGCTGTGTGTGCCTTCACCTCTCCCAAAACTTGATTTTTCAGCAAATCCTGCATGAGGGCCTCATATTTTCGTTTGAATACCCGGCACATGAGGTCAGGTCTATCATATGGCTTTTCTCCTTCATGCAAAGCACTTTTTATCTCAGGCCAATGTGGGTTACATGTTATTGTTATAAAAATGTCAGGCTTACCCATTTTTCTGACGATAGCCATAGCATTTTGAAAAGCTTCAAAATAAAAACGGTGCGAACCATATATTGTGGGTGGCAAGATTATCTTGGTACCAGCATGAACAATGTCATTGTTGTGTGCAGCATCTAGTAAACCCTGATATTTATCAGCACGAATAGTTTTTTGGTTTTGTCGAACCCAGTCCAGTCGACTTCCCTCAATCTTAGCCCATTGATCTACAGCATACTGCTGCGTCAGTCTACGCAGTCTCATGACAATGTTAAAGTCATTTTGTCTTATTTGGAGACGATAACAATAAAAATCACTTGCGGTGAGGGTTCTGTTATTTGACTTCATTAAGCCTAAACACCACCCATCAAATCCTGAAGGAAACATTAAGACATAATGAAGTGGGTCATATGACCTGTGACAGGTACTGATGCGAATTAGCTGCTGGCCATCATCTCTTCTACATCGCAGAATAACATCTAAATTGCCTGCACTGTCACCGGGCATAATGGCGGAAACTTCACTTGCAGCAGGAAGATTGTAAGTTCTAGAATGAGCAGCAACAGGAGCTGTTTTCTTAGCGTAGAGTACAATACTGACATCATGCCTCGATTGTAATTCAATTGCCATTTTAAAAGATCGAACATAATTATTTACTTCATGTAATGATTCTTGTAGTTCAAGAAGGATATCTTGTTTAAGCTCTCGGTTGTGTTGAAGCCTGGATTGAACTTCTTGATCATTGTCATAAAAATATAGTTGTGCAAATTTAGGTGTTCCATCTGGAGGGGGTAACAGGGCACCTAACCTGTGACATAGTTTACCTTGGATTGTGAATGTTGGATTAAATCCCGATGCATTAACTTCCTCACAGCCGATTGATGCAAGTGCCAGTGCATTATTGTAGCCTCGTGTACTGTCAAGAAATGACATAATAGATCCATCATAATATTTGAGGAGATTGGGTGGTGGTGGTGGTGGAAGAGGTAGAGCGACCCTTCCATTCTGACAACAGAAAGTTACAGGCTCCGATGGCATCCTTCTGGCACCACAGAAATTACACACAATATTGAAGGTTCCACATGAATACACTTCTACATTATTGTCTTGTTCTAAAACCAATGCACTGTTTTTCTTTGTCTTTTTTGGTTTCGCTCTGGTTCTGGACAGCTGGTAACGTTCGCCAGTTTCCAGAGGGTCATGGCCACGGACATCGTTGAGTCCTAGGTCTAGATCAAGGTCTCTATCAAGATTGTCTGGATTATTAGACTCACCATGGTTGGTACGATTCAGTCCTAGATCCAGTGGGTCGTGGTCCTGTGTAAGGTTGAGATCTAAATTCTCTATGGGCTCTAGATCTAAATTAACATTATCATCAGGCCCGGTACCAGTAGTCGGTCCTCGATCTGTGACTACGGGCTCTAGATCTAGATCTGGAACATTATCAGGCTCGACAATAGATCTATTGGGCTCATCGTGTGACCGGCGATCCCGAAACGATGATAAGGGTTCTCTTATCTCTATTTGTGAGAGAAAATCTTTTATTTCTCTGAGGCATTTTTGGAGTGGGCCTATGGCGGCATGGACATTGAATCTCGCTTCAAACTTGTATTTGATGGGGCCTATAAAACATGAATCTTCCGGTTCTTTTCGGTACAAAGATGGGTAAAGATCATGGCGGACTTTGCCTTTGTTTTGTTCAATGAGATAGGCCTGTGTCCTAAAAATGAAACAAAAATATAATTTTTAGTGTTCAAAAAAATTAAAATAATTACGTTCATGCAACTTTTCACCTAACTTTGCTTACGGCGTATTGAGTATTCATATTACTAATTACGATCCGGATTGGTGAACCTGATTTCTAAATTTCATCTAATGTAGACAAGAAAAAAAACAAAACAACAAAAAACAACCCAGCAAACTAAAACATAAACTGTAACCAGCGGTAACGACGAGTTACAAGAAAGAAGAGTCGATGGACTTAGAGATCTCACTTGAAAATATTGCAAATTATTGTTTAAAAAAAATAAATTAAAATAAGCCTATTCTTTTTCTTTGTCCACTTCTTTAAAAGAGGCGCTAAATGTAATGTGAACATTGATTCAGAAATTCGAGGGATGTCCAGTGTGAGGGTTCATTTTGATTGGTCCTCACAACTCTCGGCAACAGTCGGGTCATATGACTACCGAACCCCGTGATAGCTCAGGTCGACTCCGGACTGCAGCGATCATAAGTTGTTACGATCTCACCAAGTCCGGCATGTGGCACCCTTGATGTCGCCACTCAGATAAGGTATTGCTTTTTATTTCTATTTCATTATTTCATCATATTTTACTGCACACCTGTAAAAACGCTACATTTTGAAACATGCATAACTAAGTCATATGAAAAACGATCACCATGAAAAGGAAGAGGCAAAGGTGAGAGTGTAATCACAAGTACCGCCGCCCACAAAGTTGGACTTTTTGTTGTGAGCTGTCTTCAGCCGGGGGGGGGACAGCCTTTGTTTTCTGTTTTTGTCTATATCATCATGAAAAATCAAAACAACTCACTGAAACTCACACACATTTCACATTGACTCTTTGCTAACAAAACGCCTGAATTTCATTTTGAATCACCTTCGATTTTGACTTGATTCAAGATGGCTATACTCAACTGAAACATCAATAACCGGTAATGCATGCGTCGTTATTCGTTTGGGATAACTGCTGGCGTACCAGTCACCCTCGACCCGTTTCCTTGACCATCGCCACTACAACGACTAGCCTAATGCCCAGTCTTACTACACTTGAAGCATATAACACTTTTCCACATCTTAACACACTACCGTACAATGTGATGACTATGGCAATAGAAACACGCACTTCTAAACGTAATGCAACTTTCCCTGTCTGTTGGGCTAATAGGCTAACTCTCATAAGTTTTGGTGGACGAAAAAAAAATTAATATCTCGAAGCCTGAAAAAAAAATGTATCGCTGAAAATTTGCATGCGCCTATAGAATAATTAGTCTTAGGTAGCCTATTATTTTCAACTTTATGCTTGCAGATTTTGATGCAGTTTCTTCTTTAACTCTGTAAAACAATTATTACGCATCCACGCAACATCGAATTTTACCGTAATATAAATGGCCTAGATGCAGAGCAGTTTCTTTTGTTACACTCTGTCTGAACACAGCTCACACCGCAATGTCCACTTAGACTACAAGGAAATGTATTGCTGTGAAACTTCTGTTGTTTGAATCCCATGGTTTTTTCGTCCACCAAAACGTATGAGACAGACTACATTAAATGTTATGTGGATAATCTTCTCCTTTTTCTTGTGTTGTTATAATACCCAACGCATAGTCCTGCTTCTGTTTTGCTGAAATGTGTGTGACCGATGCCGCTGGATGGAACCACTCTGTTGGCTGTCAGAACCCTGGCCCTTGCTATCAATTCTCTCATCTCATTGTTAAACACATTCATTCGTTGAAAGTCGTAAGAAGTGTGGTCGGGAAACCCTTTAACAAAGCACAATCTCAACGCTCTCTCCAGACAATCGTTTGTAAACCCCGCTAATGCCGCTAAGGCAGACCTCACATAGGACGTGACGCGTAATCGGTAATCGGTAATCGCGAAATGCTTTTCACCTGCGATCACATAGGACGAGACACTCCCTCACGTTCAGCAGTTGACATCAAGCCACAAATATCTACGCTACGCTATTTGTATTGCATCAGCCTAGCCTACTGCCAGCATCAGACCAATATCTAGCCTAGATTCCCTAGACCTTGTTCTAGACACACATGTTTTGAATATGAAAAGAAAATCTTTACAAATACTCATTTAAAATCATCGTGTACGCGTAGACTTTGCTAATTTCAATGCCCTGATTTCAAAAATGTAATTCTTTTTTTTTTTTAATTTGAAGAGTTTTTAGCATTTTTTTATGTTTAACGAATATGCTCCCCAGTACTGGCGCCAAGCCGTCTGGAGAAACGATACGCGAAACGCCAGAAAAGAATGAGCATGTTCATTCTTCTGAACCGTGTCGTTACACGCATGTAGACATTACCCCATGTGGTGACAGCCAATGTGAGGGTCGCAGTTCAAAACATAGTGATCATTATCGGTGTCATGCGTTAATCGGTTTCGGTTACCTATTACCGTTTACGCGTCACATCCTATGTGAGGTCCGCCTAAACGCCTTACATCATTGGCATAGACATCCACTTGTTCACTTGTCCATCGCTTACTCTTCAACTTACTATAATATGCAATGAAAGGGCTATCGGTAAACGCCCCAACCAAGCATTTCTCAATGACGCTCGCATCAGTCTGCTCCGTCTCGTTAAACTGCAAGTACAGGGCAAGGGCATCGCCTTCGACGAACAATGGCAGACAATTCTCCAACTCTTTGATTTTCTGTAATCTAGCTACCAATTTCAATGTCCTCAACCACACTGCCACATCGCCATCCTCAGTAAAAGGCCTAATCATGTCTCTTATCCTTGCACTCGCACCTGCTATTGACACTTTATAATGCCAAAAAAGCTTGTAGTAAAAAATTAAATTGATCACTATCTACAAATACTTGCAAAAAAAACACAAAAACAAACAATAAAAAAACAACAAACAAAAAAACCCAAAAAAAAACAACCCAAAACAACAACAAACAAACAAATAAAAAAAAACGAGCTTTACATCCTTGTAAACACAGTCCAAAGTGTCTACTTGTAAGGTTAGTCACAGGTTACCTCATGTTACGTAGTAGAGTTGGTCTTGATGTCCCAGACAGGTTTACGGGCCCCCCTGTTCCCTTGGTCCTGTTGAACTTGCTGTCACTGCCTGTCACGAAGAAGGCTGAACATCGAATACTGCTAACTTTTACATCCCTATCCCTTTAGCCCAAGGGCAGTCACTCCTGACCACACAAACCCAGGAGCAGTAACTCTAGTAGGCCCATATCCCATTTCTATCTAGTCTCTAAAAGCCACCCTACACTAGAAGGTAAGCCTTCGGTGGGGACTGAGGCGCGACCGGAGGCAAAAAAAGTCCATAGTGTAGGGCGAATTACCTTCAGCGGGACCGAAGGCTTGGAGGTCTCAGCGGAGGCCAAAAATCTTTCGACATGTTGAATATTTTTACCGGAGGCCGTTGGACTGAAGGGGGGAGGTTGAAAAAAAATTACAAAAGAGTGTAAAAATTTGCTTTTTAAATGTGAGATTCGTGTCCAGCGTCAAATTTACCATAAGTTTGATACCAAACACCAAGTATTTTTTTTAATTTGAATATTATTTTTTAATACAATTTTTTGAAAAGGAAATAACAACTGCGACTGACTACACTCCCATGACATGATACTTCCTCTCCTCCCCATCCGCTCCCATTCACCCACCACTGCAACCCACACAGGCCAGCATCACAAAGACACACACACACCCCCCTCACACACACACATACACCCACGTACACTACATCCGCTGCACCTACAACCTACACATCAAAGATCATAGAGAGTTGTGTGCACACGCTGTGATTAAAATTGCAGTGTTTTTAAATTGTTGTTGGGAGTCTATTCTCATGTTGATTGAAGATGTGGACGAAAGCGCAGACCATTGAATTCATTGAACTGTTTAGAGAACAATCAATAGGATGCAAATTCTCGAAACGATGAGGAACTTGTGGACATCGACGACAGTGCATCCGCATCGTCCCCGCCATTGAGTGTTGACAACGAGTCAACTTTGGGAACAAGCACGACACCACTTCCACAAACGACACAAACGACACCTCATACGACAAAGGGTAAAGGTCGTGTGGCTCCAAAAAGAAAAAGAGAAGACTCTGAGGAGGTGCAGCTTCTGCATATGGCTTGCAGGGAGCTATCCACAACAGAAGCTGTAAAGGATGAGCTGGACTGTTTTGGCATGTCAGTGACACATGCCCTTCGGGACATGCCACGGGATCAAATGCTGCATGCCAAAAAACTTATTTCGGAGGTCATATACGAAGGCCAGCTGCATAATTTATCCCGTGCCTCCACTGTCACCGCTGTTCCAGTTCCAGCCATACCCATGAACACCAGCATTGCTGGGCCATCACATGCACCAGGAGAGTATTCCACAACCCCAGATGTGTATAGGGGTTATCACTATTAAGATAATAACAAATTAAATTAGTTACATGTTTTTAAAAATTAAATGTAAACATTAAAATAAAAAAAAAATTAAAAAATGTTTTCTTGTTTTATCTTACCTTATCTTATCTATCTTATCTTATTTTATCTTACCTTATCTGTCTTATCTTATCATATCTTATCTTATCCACAGTTCCATCACTATAAATTCTCTTTGGTCTTCGTCTTGTGCTTTTGCCTGGTAATGCCGTCTGTAGCATCGTCTTGCCTATGTACTCTTCATCTGTCCTCTTAACATGACCTCTTTCACTTTGCCTCCAAACTTGCCGTGACCTGGGTACTATCTCTAATGTACTCATTTCGTATGTAGTTTAACTTGTTACACCCACTGACAAAAGCACCATCCCCATTACCGTGACCTTAAGCTCTAGTTCCTGCCTTTTTGTTATCGCCGCACTTTCTAGGCCATACATCGTCGCTTAACGGACAATTTTTCCTTTCAGTTTTGTTTGTAGGTATTCTCTTCACATATGAACGTTTAACACTCTTCTCTTTCCACCAGTTCCTGCCTGCATCCTCTTCTTTACTTCCATCCCACAATCCGCGTTGCTGGGAACTTTAAATTACGTTCTTACAAACTCATCTACCCTCTGCACCTCCTTTCTTTGTCACGAAATCCTTCCCTCATTCTCCTGATGTTTCAAACCTAAGTACTAGATCTATGGCTTATTTACAGTCACTATGATGCGTCATTCCTCCCTTTACTAGAGGATATTACTTACTTAGAGTTACTTAGAGTTACTTCTTCTGACACAGGTCCTAGATGTCCTCTCCGTCAGACTCTTCTTGCTTTCCTCTTTGACTTTGTCCTTTGTTGGGGCGTAAGTCTGGCAGCGCTTCATAGTTATACGGCATTTCTTGCTGTCTCCTGTGTGTATTCAGTCTTTTTTCGAAG